>OX352774.1:162058699-162267555 GCA_947095535.1 Poecilobothrus nobilitatus | reverse complement strand
ACTCATTAGTGTAGAGTTGCTCTCACAACAATTATTAATTTAACGTTACTGCAAATCAAATGAGTAAATAAACAAAAACAACAACATGGCAAGTAGTAGCACGTGTAAAAAATGTAACAGAAGTGTGAGAAGTACATCTTCAATAAAGTGTAATGTCTTTTGTGATGGTATATTTCATACAGCAGTAAATTGCAGTGGAGTAAAAGAATATGAAGAAATAAATGATTATTTGAACAACAACAATATATTTTTTATGTGTGCGGAATGTAAGGCAAAAATAGAAATGATTAAAATAGGTTTTGAAGGTATTGAAAGTAAATTTGAAAAATGGATGAAATTAACGAAAAACTTGAGCAAAAAGAGAAGTCATTGAGTATTTTAGAGAAGTCATTGAAAGATATTATTGATAACCTGAGTATTTTAGTTCAAGATAATATTATAAACAATATAGGAAAAATGTCATTGCAAAATGAATCAAATAAGAAGATTCAGACAGTAAATAATAAGAAAACGTTTGCTGATATGATTAAGCAGGACCCACTAGTGGTAATAAAACCAAAAAAATCACAATCAAGTGTTTTAACTAAAACAGTAGTAAAAAATAATATTTGTCCAGAAAATTTAACAATAAACAAGGTAGCTGAAAAAAGTGGTGGAACAATTGCTATTTACTGTAAAGATGCTAATTCGGTTGGTAAAATAAAAGATAATGTAGAAGAAAAATTGGGAGATGAATATCAAGCTTTTATACCAAAAGAAATTAAACCAAAAATATTAATTAGCGGCATGTCTGAAAGCTATGAGAAGGAAACTATTGTAGAAAAATTAAAAAAGCAGAATACTTGGATCAAAGAGGAGGAATTAAAGTGTGTTAGAGTATATGAAAAAAAAAAAAAAGTTAATAAATTTAATGCAATAGTAGAAATGGGGTGTTGAAGATTACAACGAAACCATAAAGAATGGAAAAATCTTAATTGGATGGGATGTGTGCAGAGTGTATGAAAATTTTGATGTAATGAAATGCTATAAATGTTTGGGTTATGGACATAAGAAGGAGAAATGCATTGAGAAAAAGAAAATATGTTTAAAATGTGGCGGTGAACACCTGGTAAAAGAATGTACAGCGAATGAAGAAAGATGTGTAAATTGTGTAAGAGCAAATGAAAAATATAAACTTGGGCTAGATGAAAAACATAATTGTGCAGATAGAAACTGTGAAGTATATATGAGAAAAATTGAAATTAGTCGAAAAAGGATTTTTTTATAAATAATCATAGAAAGGAGGATGAGTATACTTAAATATACAAGGATTAACTACAAATTATAATGAATTCGAAAATCTTATGTTTAGGAACAAATTTAGTTTTGGATGTCTAAGTGAAACACATATTACAGCGGAAATTGATCAATCTGAAATATTACTTGATGGATATGATGTTTACAGATGCAATTCATATTCAAGAAATACAGGTGGAGTTTTAATTTATATTAAAAAAGGATTAAAAAATAAAATGATTTGCAGTTTATACTGTGAAAATGTATGGATGTTATGGGTAAATATTTGTTTTAAGGGAGAAAATTGGTTAATAGCGTGTATATATAGAAGTAGGCAATGTACGGTAAGCAGGTTTTTAGAAATCATGGGTGAGTGGTGCGATACATACTGTAATAGATCGAGCAATATAATTATAACTGGAGATTTTAATATAAACTTATTAAATAAAGATAATGATGAAAAAAGAATGCGTGAATTTATTTCGGATTATAGTCTTAAGCAACAAATTAATGAGCCAACCAGGAGAACAATTAGATCACAATCTCTGATTGATTATGTGTTAACTGATCACATAACAGAAGTCCAGGTAAAAGTGGTATCGCAGTTTATTATATCAGATCATGAAACGATTTGTATAAAATTAAAACAAGTGCAATATAGGAATAATAATGACAAAATAACATATTTGAAATATAAAAAAGATGAAATGATAAAAACATTAAATAGAAAAACTATTTTTAAATTCTTTAGGTATGAGCCCATTAAATGATTGCTGCTTAAAATTTACAAATGACTTAAATGATACACTGCAGAGTATGAAAAAAACAATTATCTTAAGAGAAAATTGTAATAAATGGTACAACAATGAGCTAGAACAAATGAACCAAAGAAAAGTAAGTTTATATAATAGGGCTGTAATGCTAAAAAATATGGAAGCATGGAATGAGTACAAAGCTTGCAGAAATATGTATAAATATAAATGTAAAGAAGCCAAAAATAGTTATATAGAAAGCCAAATACAGCAAAGGAGTGGAAACCAAAGGGAAATGTGGAAAACTATAAAGAAACATATTTTAAAAAAGGAAAATACGGTATTACAAAAACTAGAAATAAATGGCATAGAAGTAAATAAACAGGATGAAATTGCAAATATTTTGAATGATTTTTTTGTAGATAGCTTATATGAAATCCATAGCAGTATTACTAATTTACCTTATATAAATACGGATACCAACATTAACAGAGGAGGTAACTTCATATTTCAACTAATTAATAGTGAAATGTTGGACAAAACCATAAAAAAGATGAACAATAAAAATGATTATAATGGGTTAAACAAAAAAATAATAATAGAATGTAGTGAGCTATTTTTCCCAGTGTTAGAATATATAATTAATGAATCTTTCAGGGATGGAGTTTATCCTGAATGCTGGAGAGATACCGTAGTGGTTCCGGTACCAAAAATAAATAATGGAAAGGCACCAATTGATTATAGACCAATTAACATGCTAACAATATACCAGAAGATTTTAGAAAAAATTGTAGCCGAACAACTAAGTAATTTTTTAAAAGAGAATGAAATAATTTGTGAAGAACAGTCAGGATTCAGACAAGGGCACTCTTGTGAAACTGCTATTAGTTGGGTGATAAATGAATGGAAGAAGGAAACGGATGGAAAAAATATAATTGTGGCTGTGTTCATTGATTTGAAACGGGCTTTCGAGACTATTGATAGAGATATTCTGTTAAGAAAATTAGAAAAAATTGGTATATTAGGAGCAGAGTTAAATTGGTTTAAGCAATATTTGAAGGATAGAAAACAAAGAACAAGAGTTGAACCAGTTTTGTCAGCTTTAAAAAATATAGAAATAGGTGTACCTCAAGGGTCCGTGTTGGGTGTTTTACTATTCCTGATATATATAAATGATATGAAATCGGTCATAAAATATGCTAAGCTTGTGCTCTTTGCGGATGATGCATTGTTATATATCAAAGCGAAAACAATAGAAGAATGCAGAGATCTACTAAGTAAAGACCTAGAAAATTTGTACAAATGGTTGTGTATGAATAAATTAAAATTAAATGTCAGTAAAACCAAAAGTATGGTCATAAATGGAGGAAACAGCAACGTAACGCTCTTTCTGGATAATGAAGAGATAGAAGGTGTAGCAGATATTAAATATTTAGGGGTATACATTGATAATAAATTAAAGTTTAACTTGCTGATTATGTATGTAAAAAGATTTCAAAAAAAATTGGTTTTTTTGCACGCATTAGGGACAAGTTATCTTATGATTGTGCAGTCACTTTATATAATACACTTATCTTGCCACATTATAATTATTGTTCGTCAGTATTATTTATGTGTGCTATGGGAGATATAAATAGACTCCAATTATTACAAAACAAAGCCATGAGGATAATTCTGAAATGTGACCGATATACAAATATACAAAACATGCTAAGATCATTAAAATGGATGAATGTACAACAATATATAAAGTTTAATGCTATAATTTTTATTTTTAGGATTATTTAATAGTTTACCGAATGAATTAAAAATTGAAAGAAATTTTACAACTTTTAAAAATAAATTAGAAATTGTAATAATAAATGAATTAATTTGAATTTTCTGGTATAAAATAAAATAAATTATATTTAAAGAGATTTAAAAATAAATTATTAATTTAAAAATAAATTAGAAAAATTATAATAATAAATGAATTGAATTAAATTTGCATAAAAGAGAAAAAAAAAAAAAAAAAAAATTAAACTAATATAAACTTAATTTAAATTTACTAATGAAAAAATAAAATAAGAAGAAAATAATTTGTATGAATTTGTAAATATAGTTTTAACTAATAAATAAATAAATAAATAAAAATAAATAAAAGTAAGGTATGCTTGTTGTAAAAGGCGACTAAAATCCAATCCCCTAATCCAGTGGTGTCATGCGACCCGTGCCCAGTGGACTAGTTGGTAGCAAGGGGGTATAATACTTAGCTATCGCAAACGGAGCCTTCCTGATACCAGGTCACCTCAGGAAGTATTTTGACCTTACCATAGTATCGGGCCTCTGCTGTGGTGGACCTTCCTTTGCCGCGATACTCGTGGGACCAAAAAATGGATCAATTAAATAAAACAACAGAAGTCAGTGGTAGGAGAATGGAGGAGAGAAGAGGATTGGGCATGCACCCATTCACAAGGAGCGTGAAGACGCCACGGTCACCGGTGATGAAACCGGTAATTCAGACGCCAAGACGGCCGCCGATGGAGATTTACTCTGACGCAGGAGAGACGACCACGGTGGAGTCAGATGTAGAGGACAGACCCGTCTTAGAAAAGGTGGTGGTCCAAAAGGTGGTCCACCGCGTGTCCACCATTCGTGGGCTGGACTGCCTTGCTCCAGAGGCGGAGGTAGAAGCAGCAATAAGGCGGGACGTCCCGGAGGCACATGACTTCCGGGTAGGGCTGACTAAGCAGAATGGCAGGAGTCAGAAATACGCCATTATAGACATCGGCGAACGAGTGGCCCGTAAGGTTATTGGTCTGAGTAATATCAAAATCGGCTGGGTTAGCTGCAGAGTCCGGAGGAGAGTCGACCTGGAGCGTTGCTTCAGGTGTCTTGCTTTTGGCCATATAGCACGGACGTGCAAGGGCCCAGACAGGAGCCGCCTCTGTCGGAGGTGTGGCGGAGATGGCCATCTGGCAAAGAACTACAAAAGGAGCTCTGTGTGCTCTGCTTCGATGCGGGGTGTAAGGCTAAAGAGCTGACTGACACAGCAGGAACGGGGCGATGCAAGGTCTTCAGGACGGCATTGCAGAAGGGGAGGGAATCAAGATGATTAAAATCCTGCAGGCCAACCTGAATAGGAGTCGGGTTGCTAGTGATCTTCTCCGCCAGATGGCCAGAGAGAAGGGTATTAACCTACTGCTCATTAGTGAGCAGTATAGTCATAACCACCCTTCCCCATGCTACCCAGATGACCTGGGGACAGCAGCGATATGGATCCCGCATCCGGCGAAACTTCCGGTGAAGGAGCACGGACGTGGGCGGGGTTTCGTCTAGGTTAGGTGTAGGGAGGCAACTTTCGTTAGCGTATACCTCACCCCCAACGAATCCATTAGCGAATTCATGGAGAAAGTCGGCGATCTTGAAGACATGATCCTTGGTGCTTCTGGGGGCATGGTGGTGGGTGGCGATTTCAAAGCTAAGGCTTTGGAATGGGGGATGAATTATCCGGACGCTAGAGGTGGTCACGTTTTGGAAATGGCGGCCAGAACGGGTTTACTCGTTTTAAACACCGGCCGCGTGTCCACCTTTAGACGGCCAGGATATTCGGAAACCATTCCAGATGTCTCCTTTGCATCTGAGCAGCTCGCCCCCTTTGTTCTGAACTGGCATGTGATCGAGGACTATACGGGCAGTGACCATCAGTATATCGTATTCGAGTTGCGCGAAGGCCAGCAGCGGCAAGCGGTGCCCGCTGGTCGCTCTCCCTGGGCCATGAGTAGGGTTGACGAGGCTAAGTTCGCCCGCTCAGTTTCATGGGAGGTAGTGGCACCCATGGCAGCTGTCCGAGGGAACCGGAGCCGGTGCAAGGAGATCGTCGACTCTACCATGAGGACGGTATTGGAGGCGTGCGGGACTTCTATACCCCTCTAAAGGCCTCGTCACGGGAAAAGACCGGTATACTGGTGGACTCATGAAATCGCGGAGTTGAGGTGTGAATGTTTAAGGCTTCGGCGCTAGTCGCAACGCACTAGAGGCCGGGATGAGATTGCTCGTTGGTCTGCCGACCACAAGGCCAAGAAGAAGGAGCTTCGCCGGGCCATCAGTGGTAGTAAGGCTCGGTGTCTAAGGAAGCTGAGGGAGGATGTCGAGACAGATCCATGGGATTTGGGTTACAAAATCGTAACTCAAAAGCTTGGCATGAGAGGCGGTGCCGCCCCCATGGATGCTGCTTCCACGGACAGAATAGTCCACGGACTATTCCCTGCACACCCGGCGCGGATGAGAATGTCCACTTCTCCATGGAGGAGCTGGAAACCGCTGTCTGCTCTCTCAAGCCAAGGAGAGCACCTGGGTCGGATGGATTACCGGGGGAAATATGGAAGCTAGTGTTAAGGGCTGGGCCTGAGCTCTTGCTGAATATGTACAATGCGTGTCTTTCAGCGGGAGTCTTCCCTGCTCGCTGGAAGACAGCGCGCCTTGTGCTGATCGGCAAGGGCAAGGGAGACCCGGAGCTTCCATCTTTCTACCGGCCGCTGTGCATGCTGGATACGGCGGGGAAGATCTTGGAGAAGTTGCTTAGGGCGAGGCTGCACTCCGCTAAGGAGGACGCAGGGGGGCTTTCTCCGCGGCAGTACGGCTTCAGGTCCGGTAGGTCAACGGTGGATTCCATTGCCGAGGTGATGAATGCCGTAAAGCGGGCGGAGAGTTACAACCATTTCTCACGTCGACTGGTCCTCTTGGTGACGCTCGATGTGAGAAATGCTTTTAACTCTCTCAGATGGGTGGACGTCATCAGAGCACTGGAGGACGACTTCCGGGTTCCGGAATACCTTCTCCAGATCTCTGGAACGCTGCCTATGACGGCTTGCTGCGCTTGGACATGCCCGACGATACAATTCTCGTTGGGTATGCCGACGACGTGGCACTGCTTGTTGAGGCAAGGAGCGTGGAGCTGGCTCAGCTCAAGCTCAACCAAGCCATGCGGCGCATCGGTGCATGGATGGCAGAGCGAGGGCTGTCTCTGGCTCTAAGCAAAACGGAGATCGTGGTCCTCACTAGAAGGAGGATAGCCACTGTCCTTCCGCTGCAGGTTGGGGAGGTGACAGTCATGTCGAAGCCGGCGGTAAAATACCTCGGAGTGCTAGTGGATTGTAGCCTTAGGTTCTTCGAGCAGATTCGGGCGACGGTGGACAAGGCGGCAGCGGGCGTAACATCGATGAGCCGGCTGATGGCTAACGTGGGAGGACCCAGGGCCGGGAAGAGGAGGCTCCTTATGTCATCGGTCCAGTCAGTCTTGCTGTACGGATCCGAGGTGTGGGCACATGCTCTAGCCAAGGAAAAGTACAATGGAGGGCAGCTCTGAGGGTGGCGTCTGCTTATAGGACAGTCTCTGAGCCGGCTGTCCTGGTGATTGCTGGCGCTACACCGATTGCGCTATTGGCACAGGAGCGGCAATCAGTGTACAACAGGCGGGGGGAAGGTGACCTGGCAGTAGTCAAGGCAGAAGTGAGGTCACGCACGTTGGCAAGGTGGCAGGCTCAGTGGGAGCAGGAGGCGAGGGGCCGGTGGACGAGGACGTTGATAGAACGATCGGGCCATGGGTGGAGCGGCGACACGGGGAGGTGGACTACTACCTCACGCAGTTTCTTTCCGAGCACGGTTACTTCAGAGCCTACCTGAACAGAATGGGAAGGGTGGGCTCGGTGGAGTGTCTGTACTGCCCAGGTGTGCAGGATGACGCTGAGCACACCTTTTTCATATGTGAGAGGTGGGCTCTGGAGAGGACGGAGCTGGAGCGAGAGGTGGGAGTCTATTTCTTACCCGATGTCGCTGTGGAAGTAATGATGGCTGGGGAGGGAGCTTGGAACCGTGTATCACATTACGTGCAGCGGGTTCTGCGCTCTAAGAAGCTAGACCTGGACGAGGCGGAGGCACTAGCTGTCTAGGGTGAGGAACCTGGCCTGAAGTAATGTGATAAACGGTTCCGGGCCAGCGTTCAGGCGGAACGCAAGGAGGTAGGTTTAGTGGGTAAACAATAAATGCATAACCATTTAACGGAGTCCCACACACGCCGGGAAGAGAGAGAGAGTAAGAGAAAAATTTCCGGTATGGTCTATAAAAGATGCCAAAGATGTTGATGAATATTTGTTGTTGAGGACATCATTGGATTAGAACTGCATGTTGCAATAGGTTGTAAAATACTCTCAGACTCGACATAAATAACAAAAGGTGTTTCTAATTGTTGTTGATAATTTTTGTATTTTGTATTGTATTTTTCTCAATAGATGGAAGCTTTGTAACGACTTTATTGCACCCAATTTTGTGTAAATCACGCTGTTGTAATGTATAAAAATGTTGCAAGCACATATTACAAATATAAATTTTATGTATATGTTCTGTTACAGAACTACTTAATCTTGATAAATTTTTAATATAGATAAAATGAAATTTATCATCCTTTTCCAAAAGCAATAAATTTACATGGTACTTTTTCACATTTTGTTAAATAGAATGGTTCTACAACCTCATATTTTTTATTAATAACTTCCAGTCCAAACAAATTAATACTTATTTCACTATTTAGTTCTTCAAATAAATTTAACTCGTTCAATTTAGCTGGAAATTGCATAGTGCTAAAATTAAACTGTCGTACATCATCAAACTCTAGCTCGACTATGGGTAGAGAAATATTATTAAGTTTATATGAATACAAGTTTGAATACAAGTTTGTGAAGCTGATACTAAACACCACTTCAAACAGAAGTTATCTTTATTTTGAATATTAATGCATGCTTTTTTGTCTTCTTTGCTTTTCGGCAGTTTAATATAACTAGACACACGTATTGGTTCAAATTTATTGATATTTATTTCAATATGTAAAATCCTGATTAACGCCCAGCCACTGTCTTTTTCTTGGAAGTCTTCTACTTGTTGTTGAATAATTTCTTTAGCCTTTTCAAAAAAATCATTAAGATCATCTGCTTATGTAATACTAAATATTCGAGTTTGAAAAGATTTGATTGATATATTTTCAAACTCTTCTTCTGTTGGCTTTATATATTCGCCAAAAAGCTCAAGATTTACTTTTATAGCGTTGTGCTTTTTTAATGATTGCATCAATAATTCAATTATATCGGTCTGAGAATTTTCCAGAAAACGTGATGGGTTTAGTATGCTTTCATCATCATTATCTCTAATAAACGTTTCTATTCTATTTTGGAAATATTTATCAATATGTCTAACATTAGATCTAATTACTTCTGCCGCATTATTTTTATTCTTATTTGTTCGGATGTGGTAGTTCCACAAAGTGTTTGTAACGTTTGATATGCATTTACTGCAAAATTTTACATTTTCCAAATTTTTTTTGATGTTTTAATAAACTATCATTTCTATTAAATGATTTTTTACATATTTCACAATTATGTTTTAATTGTGTTTTACATTTATGTCTTTTTATATTGTCAGATCTTGTGAACACTTTTTCCCATTTATCACATTCCAATTTAATTCATTTGTTTTCTGAACTAAATTTTTTTTTTTTTTGTTAGTGTCCTTTTCTTATTTAAAACAATATTAATTTAGTCTATAAATGGCTTTAACGTAGTCTTAAATTCAGTGATTTAACACGTCAACTCAAGAAGTAAATTGTATATATATACAAATTTTTCTAATTCTATATAGATAAACCTAAACTAACTAGATTGCATAATTTGAATGTATATATAACATATCCGCACATAAAATGAATATTGAGTTTTTCTAATGAATTACTACAATGTTGCATATTAATCAAATTATTACAAAATTGAAACTATATACCAACAAAATCATGATGTGAAAAATTGCTTGCACTTTTCATAATAGATGTCGAAGTATTTAAGACATACACAAAATTTTTTGTGTTAATTTACCATAACACTATATAAAAAAGTGAAAGAAATATTTAATTTTCAATAAAAAAATAAATATATAAACATTTAAAATATATAAATATATAAACATGTAAAATGAAAAAAAAAAAAAATGTATGTCTAATTTCCATATGTATTTACAAAATTAATTTGTGTAAATAATTCGTCTAATGAATGCAACAAAGTGGCAGAATTATTCTTAATAAGATTATTCTTAAAACCGATTCTGGCAACGGACTTCCGGAGGACAGGTTCCGGTAACGGACCGGATCTTGGAATCTAGCGCCCGAGTGCTCGAGCGCCTAGAGGGGCTGAGGGCCCAGGGCTGCGACGGGCGTCATCGCTATATGTCCGGGTAAACTGTTGCCAAATTTTAATACATAATTTTATTTTTTTTGTTGTAAATAACGCTAAAAAACGCTAAACTTTAATAATAATTTTGTATTTAAACCAAACTTTGAAATTTTTAAACCAAACTTTAAAAAGTTTTCATATTTTTATCCTAATTTCAAAAATTCAGCACCATAGCTTAAACTTTTTAAATTTCAAATTAAAACATAACTGATATACTAATCACTAAGTTAAATTTAGAATAATCAATAAACTTTAATAATAAGTAGATAGGATATGGGCATCCAATGTATGAAACCAATGAGCGGCAGTTTTAAAAGCTTTAAGCTATAGGGTAGGATGTAATGTATAAAAGTTTTGATTGGTAATTAAGGGTTTTAAGCTTTAGGTATCTTTAGGTTGATATAAGCACATAAAGATCGATCGTTATGTTTGAAAATGAAGCTTATTTGATTATGAATTTAATTAAAAAAGTTTTGAAATAAATAACAAGAAGCTTGAACTAGTATAAAATTTTGAAAAAGAAATGAAGTAAATATTTTATATTAAAAGTTTTGAAAGCTTATTTAGGTGAAAAGTTTTTAAAGTTTGGGTTTAAAAATTTCAAAGTTTGGTTTAAATACAAAATTATTAAGAAAGTTTAAACATACTTACCAAACGTCAAATTTATATTCTATTACAACAATTTAAGTCCTCCTAACCTTATGCAAAAAAATTAGTAAGGTGAAGATATGAAAAGTTTTTAAAGTTTGGTTTAAAAATTGCAAAGTTTGGTTTAAATACAAAATTATTATTAAAGTTTAAACATACTTACCAAACGTCAAATTTACATTCGATTATAACAATTTGAGTTCTCCTAACCTTATGCAAAAAAATTAGTAGGGTGAAGATATGAAAAGTTTTTAAAGTTTGGTTTAAAAATTTCAAAGTTTGGTTTAAATACAAAATTAATATAAAAGTTTAAACATATTTACCAAAAGTCAAATTTACATTCTTTTTTTTTTTTTTTTTTTTTAATAAACTTTATTTTACTCTTTATAACATTCTTAAATTATCTTAGCCTATAAAAGTTTAGAAAAACAGCTTTTTTTTTATTTAATTTAATTAACATTTAAACTTATCCTATCGTTTTTATTGTTAATTTTATTTATTATTTTATTTTTAAAAATCTGAGTAATATTGCACTATTTACCAAAAGTCAAATTTATATTCTATTATAACAATTTAAGTCCTCCTAACCTTATGCAAAAAAATTAGTAAGGTGAAGATATGAAAAGTTTTTAAAGTTTATTATTATGAAAGTTTAAACTTTAATATTTACTTGAAAAAAAAGTTTGATTTGAATAGGTACATAAAGAAATGTATACAAAATAATTTTAAATTAAATATTTTGTTATAAAAAATATATTATTTATAAAATAAATAATAAAAGTTTTGAGCTAAACGGTTAAAATATAATGAAATATTATGAACTTTGAGAAGTTTTATAGTTAAATTAAAAGTTATAAATAATCAGATAAATTCGAATTTTATCTAAACTTTTACTGTCAATTATATTTAACAAACGTTTTTTATTTGTCTCTGGTTTTATTTAAAGTTTTCAACAGCTTAAAAACTTCGTTAAGCTAAAAGTGATTAAACACACTTAAGATTCGATTTTTTTTTTTTATAATAATAAAAAAAACAAGTTTGTTCCTGTTGTTTTAAATTATACATACATATTTTTTTTTTATTGATCTTTGAATTATATTTTTTTTATTAAAACTAACTTTTTTATATAACTTTATTAAAATTTCTTATGCACCTGAATTTTTGACAGTACCTATATAGGACAAACAGGTAGAAATTTCGCGATTCGTTATTCGGAACACATTAGAAAACTTAATAAAGTGGATTCCAAGTCCAATTTTGCCAATCACTTAATGGAAAAAAACCATTCTAGCAATATAAATAACCTAACCTAAAAATCTTATTTTTATCTATTGTAATTTTTTTAGATAATGAAATATAACGTTCTTTATTCAAAGGAATGACACCAATATGCCCATTCACTTCGTTTAATTCTTTAAATAAAAGATGACAATCATAGCCGAAAAAATTGTAAAAATATATAGGAAAAAAATTTAGTCGCCTATATAATAAATTACATTTAGAATGAGCAGCTCCTCTATAATTACCAGTAAAGTGACAATTGTCTCTAATTCTATCATTAAAAGCTAAATGCTTACCACATATGTGACAATTTTCCTGAATTAATTGTTGAAGCTGCTCATCAAGTGTTAACAGATTCATTGGCTTTGGCATCATAAAAATATTTTTATATAATTCACTACATGTTTTTGTTAACGATATGACAAATTCCTTAGAACAGTTAGCTCCAACAAACTATTTGTAACAGCTTTGAAAGAGCAGTAAATTTTTAAGCCATTTTAAAGCCATTAACGGACCTTCGCAGACCGTTTTCGGACCTTCACAGACCGTTTTCGGACCTGCAAAAACCGAAACTAGTCTTGAATACGGGCCTTTGCGCCAAGCAATGAAAAAAAAGACCGTTTTCGGACCTTCAAAGACAGTTTCAAAGACCGAGACTAGTCGTGAATACAGACCTCTGACGCCTTTGCACCTTCATAAGTATCTGAAAAAAAACAATTTTTCCTTTTCTTTCAAAATAAATCAAAAAAACAAAAAAGCAAATTAAATTTTTAATATTAAAGTTTATTTATTTCAAAAATTTTTGTTGTGAATCGATATCAATCGATGGAATTAGTTGAAATAATGCCATATTTCGTCTGTCTTTATCCCGTCCCAAAAATTTGAAATAAAACTGCGCTCTATTCAATTCCTCTAATTCTGGTTCGTTTGTTACTTTTTTTGAAAACCTGTCCGGCATGAAAAATATAATTTTGTTTTTGAAAGTTTTTGAAAAAGATTATTTTAAATTAATGAATAATGCTGTTTTCGGTAAAACAATGGAAAATGTAGATAAAAGAAAAAATGTCAAAATAGCTACGTCTTGGGAAAGTCAAGGAAGACATTTAAGTGCTCGAGCGCTAATAGCAAAACCAAATTAGCATAGCCACTCTAGATTTACTGAAAACTTGATAGCCATTCAGCTTAATCATACTAATATATATTATGACAAACTTATATATTTGGGATTTACTGTACTCGAACAATCTAAAATTCTTATGTATGATTTTCATTATGATTATATTAAACCTAAATATGGTAGTAAGGCTTTATTAAATTATACAGACACTGACAGTTTTATTTATACTGATGATTTTTACGCTGACATATTTAATGAAATACCAAAACGTTTTGCTACATCAGATTATCCATCCGACAATTTATTTAATTTTCCTCTAATGAATAAAAAAAGTTCTTTTTAAAGATGAATTTAATGGAAAAATTGTTTCTGAATTTATTGGATTAAAATCTAAAATGTATTCCTTTAAACATATGAAAATAAAACTATTAAAAAAGCTAAAGGAATAAAGAAATATGTTGTAAATTCTTTAACATTAGATAATTATAAAAATTGTTTGTTAAAAAATGAAACTTTTTTAAAATTTAGATCACATTTATATACAATTTATACACAAAATTTAAATAAAGTAGCTTTAAGTTCATTAGATAATAAAAGATATGTAACTGAAGATAACATAAAAACATATGCATCAACTAACAGAATAGTTGTAAAAAAACAAAATAAAAAAATCAAATTTTTGTTAGCTTAATATTAATAATAAAAATCACAATTTAAAGATGTTTAAAAAAAAAAAATATTATACACACATTAAAAGTGTCTTTCAATTTTTTAAAAACTTTTTTTTTTAATTTTTCAGATAAATATTAAACCAAAAGCTTTAACTTTAATAATTACTTAAACAAGACTTTATAAACTTTTCATATCTTCACTTTAACCAGCTTAACTTTTAATTTTTCAAGTAAATTTTAAACCAAGCTTAAACTTTCGTAATAATAGTTTTGTATTTAAACCCTACTTTAAAAACTTTTCATATTATCTTTTTAATACTCAGCACTACAGTTTAACTTCTTAAGCTTATTATTGTTTTAAATATAAAAAGTTTTATATTTAAATTTTTAGGTAAGTAACTATTAAATTAAGCTTAAACTTAATGATAATAATAACTTTGAATATAAACCAAACTTTTAAAACTTTTTATAACTAATTTCGAATTTTCAACACAATAGCTTAAGTTTTTTATGGTTAAATTTTTAAAACTTTTTTTCAATTTTTCAGGTTAATATTAAATCAAGTTTAAACTTTGATTATAGTAACTTTGCATTTAAACCAAACTAAAAGCTTGAAAAACTTTTCATAGCTTCCCACACATAAAAATATTTTAGCAATTTCAATCAATTTTAAATCATCGGAGATATGGCGATGACACCCGTCGCAGCCCTGGGCTGGGCCCTCAGCGCCTCCGTGCGCTCGGGCGCTAGATCCCAAGACCCGGGAACGTTGTTAGAGCTAGTCTTCCGGAAGTCGAGCTAGAGTTTGATGATGTACGATAGTTTAATTTTAGCACTATGCAATTTTCAGCTAAATTGAACGAGTTAAATTTATTTGAAGAACTAAATAGTGAAATAAGTATTAATTTGTTTGAACTGGAAGTCATTAATAAAAAATATGAGGTTGTAGAACCATTCTATTTAAAAAAATATGAAAAAGTACCATGTAAATTTATTGCTTTTGGAAAAGGATGATAAATTTAATTTTGTCTATATTAAAAATTTATCAAGATTAAGTAGTTCTGTAACAAAACATATACATGAAATTTATATTTGTAATATGTGCTTGCAACATTTTTATACATTACAACAGCGTGATTTACACAAAATTGAGTGCAATAAAGTCGTTACAAAGCTTCCATCTATTGAGAAAAATACACTCGAGTTTAAAAATTATCAACAACAATTAGAAACACCTCTGTTGTTTATGTCGGGTCTGAAAGTATTTTTACAACCAGAACATGCAGTTCTAATCCAATGATGTCTTCAACAAGAAATATTCATCAACATGTTCCAGTAGCTTTCCCGTACTACATTCAATGTTCTTTTGATGATAGTCAAAGCTGTTACAAATAGTTTGTTGGAGCTAACTGTGCTAAGGAATTTTTCATATCGTTAACAAAAACATGTAGTGAATTATATAAAAATATTTTTATGATGCCAAAGCCAATAAATCTGTTAACACTTGATGAGCAGCTTCAACAATTAATTCAGGAAAATTGTCACATATGTGGTAAGCATTTAGCTTTTAATGATAGAATTTGAGACAATTGTCACTTTACTGGTAATTATAGAGAACCCGCTCATTCTAAATGTAATTTATTAAATAGGCGAATAAATTTTTTTCCTATATTTTTTTTACAATTTTTTCGGCTATGATTGTCATCATATTAGTGTCATTCCTTTGAATAAAGAACGTTATATTTCATTATCTAAAAAAATTACAATAGATAAAAATCATTCATTTTATTTAAGTTTTCTCGATAACTTTAGATTTATGGCTTCTAGCATTGATTCTTTATGTAAAAATTTAAATGAAAATGATTTGTTTCATATAAAAAAGAATTCAATAATAATGAAAAAATTAAACTTATGATCCGAAAGGGAGTTTTTCCCTATGAGTATTTAAATTCCATTGAACGACTTGACGAAAGAAGTTTACCTTCACAAGAAGCTTTTACCAATCAAATGACAAACACATCATGTTCCGATGAAAACTACATTCATGCAGTTATATGTATGGAATACGTTTGATTGTCAAAACTTATGGGACTATTTAAAACTTTACCTTAAAACAGATGTGCTTATTTTGACTGATGTTTTTGAAAACTTTCGAAAAATATGCTACAAAATCTATTCTTTAGATCCTACAAATTTTTATACTACCCCAGGTTTATCATGGGCAGCTATGTTAAAATACACAGATATCAAATTACAATTATTAACTGATATTGATATGAATAATTTTCCTAAAAAAGGGATACGTGGTGGAATTATAAAGTGCTCACTTAGACATTCAGTAGCAAATAATAAATTCATGGGAGAATCTTATAAAAGAAACGAACCTTCCAAATACATAGTATATGAAGACGCTAACAATTTATATAGATGGGCAATGATCCAATATTTACCACATAAAGATTTTCAGTGGGTTGACGTTACTGAAAATATTGATGTGGTAAATATTGGATCATTGCCCATCTATATAAATTCTTAGCGTCTTCATATACTATGTATTTGGAAGGTTCGTTTCTTTTATAAGATTCTTCTGGTTACATTTTAGAAGTGGATTTAGATTACCCACAACATTTACATGATTTGATGTAACAGCACAATGATTTTCCTTTTTGTGCTGAAAACAAAGTTCCACCAACAGGTAAAATTCCCAAACTCTTAGTTGACTTAACAAACAAATACATAATTCTTGAATTTTTTCAACCGTAAGTTTGTGGAACATCTTTATTAGATTTATTGAGTAAAAAATTGGTTTTTATTTATACTTTTTGTCCACAAAATAATTTTATTAATATTTTATTTTTATAATTCTTAAAATATTATATTTATTTATTATAAAGCCTATATATATTTCGGCATCACTGCCATCATCAGGGCGAATACAATTTAATACTAAACATGAATAATTTTCCTATTTTTTAATATTACATTTATACCTACTAAATAATTACAAATCTAAACATAGGTGATTTCATATATTTCCTATATTTAACATAGGTGAATTTCGCAATTCTATTTGTTCGTTCAAAATTGATTTATTTTGTTTTATAGCTTTTTTAATTTCTAGAGATTCCAATAAATCCAACTTTTTACCTTTTTTATCAATATGTAAGATTTTCAGGTTATTTATATTGCTAGAATGGTTTTTTTCCATTAAGTCATTGGCAAATTGGACTTGGAATCCACTTTATTAAGTTCTCTAATGTGTTCCGAATAACGAATCGCGAAATTTCTACCTATTTGTCCTATATAGATACTGTCAAAAATTCAGATGTATACGAAATTTTAATAAAGTTATATAAAAAAAGTCTGTAAAAGTTATATATAAATTATCTGACTCATGGTGCAGTGGTTAAGTCGCCAACCTTTCAATCGAAGGGTCTTGGGTTTAAACCCCGGTCAGGTTATAAATAAAAAATATGTAGTACTTTTATATTATAATAATGTATATCGTATAATTAATAGTAGTAATAATAACATTAATAATATTAATAATAATAATAGTAATAGTAATAATAACAATAATTATAATAATGGTAATAATAATATTAGCTGTTACAGTGGTGTTATATACTGCTGCACGTTGTAATCCACGGATGGCGCTGACTCTGTAGTAAAATAATAACAATAATAATAATAGTAATAATAATAATAATAGTAATAGTAATAATAACAATAATTATAATAATAATAGTAATAATAATAATAGCTGCTACAGTGGAGCCATCTTTGGTTATATCATTCAAGTAAGGTGTTATATACTACTGCACGTTGTAATCCACTGATGGCGCTGACTCTGTAGTAAAATAATAATATTAATAAGAATACTAATACCAATAATAGTAACCGCTTTAGTCACTGTTAGCAAAATAGTAATAATAATAGGCGGATTCATTGTTTCCTTACAGTACCACTGCCAATTCAATGTTTCCGTATCCATTTACTATCCTTCCCTATCCCTACTCGCTAGCCAATATGCTGCTTTCGCGGGTAAAGGGTTTCATCCCATTATATTGGCTAAAGGGGAGGTGGGTTTAGTCAGTAAGAATCTGACAGTACCAAGGGGGACATTCCTCACCCACCTCCCTTAGGAAAAAAAAAAATATATATAAAAAAGTTAGATTTAATAAAAAAATATAATTTAAAGATCAATAAAAAAACAATATATATAATTATTACAAAAAAAATAAATCGAATCTTAAGTGTGTTTAATCACTTGCTTAGCGAAGTTTTTAAGCTGTTGAAAACTTTAAATAAAACCAGAGACAAATAAAAAACGTTTGTTAAATATAATTGACAGTAAAAGTTTAGATAAAATTCGAATTTATCTGATTATTTATAACTTTTAATTTAACTATAAAACTTCTCAAAGTTCATAATATTTCATTATATTTTAACCGTTTAGCTCAAAACTTTTATTATTTATTTTATAAATAATATATTTATTATAACAAAACATTTCATTCAAAATTATTTTGTATACATTTCTTTATGTACCTATTCAAATCAAACTTTTTTTTCAAGTAAACATTAAAGTTTAAACTTTAATAATAAAAAACTTTAAAAACTTTTCATATCCTCACCTTACTAATTTTTTTGCATAAGGTTAGGAGGACTTAAATTGTTATAATAGAATATAAATTTGACTTTTGGTAAATATGTTTAACCTTTCTTAATAATTTTGTATTTAAACCAAACTTTGCAATTTTTAAACTCAAACTTTAAAAACTTTTCATATTTTTATCCTAATTTAAAATATTCAGCACCATAGCTTAAGCTTTTTAAATTTCAAATTAAAACATAATTGATATACTAACCACTAAGTTAAATTTAGAATAATCAATAAACTTTAATAATAATAAACTTCAAAAACTTTTAAACTAAACTTTAAAAACTTTTCATATCTTCACCCTACTAATTTTTTTAAATAAGGTTAGGAGAACTCAAATTGTTATAATAGAATGTAAATTTGACTTTTGGTAAATATGTTGAAACTTTTATAATAATTTTGTATTTAAACCAAGCTTTGAAATTTTTAAACCAAACTTTAAAAGGTTTTCATATTTTTATACCAATTTTAAATATTCAACAGTATAGCTTTTTTAAAATATCAAAGACACAATCCTTTTTACTAATTTTGCATACTTTTTCGACGAATATATGCAAATAATTTTTTTGAAACTTTCCGGATGACTAAAAGCTTTAAAAAAGCTCCTCCTGCACCAGAACCGGCATATCCATACTACTAATCTTCAGCAGCTTTTTCTAATTCTCCCTTGGAGCTTATAACGGTATTCAAATTGACGATTTCATGTTAGCGTTAGCGAAGGTTTAATAGATTTTAGAGCTACTGATTCATGCAATGTTAATATAACTGCAGAATGATCTGAATTCAAATCAAAACTTTCATCAATAGTAGTGAAGTTTGAAGATACTTTATTTGTTACAAAGAAGTCAAGCAGATCAGGAATTTTATTCAATATGTAGATTTACCAGTTTGACATTGATAACCTGATTCTCTTATTGCCGCTCTTACTTCTTTACCTCGTGTCAGAGTTAATATTGAGCCCCAATCAATATGTTTAGCATTAAAATCGCCTCCAACAATAAATCGTTCGCCTACATATGAAAGCATATCTTTGAACAACAGCGTCTTTATGGTGTAATTGGGCGGACAATATAATGCTCCGACATTCAATTTCTAAATGCTATAACTTTGACTGCCACAAGCTGTAGTTTTTCGTTTTCTATTTTGCAAAACGCATAGTAATTAATGTTATCATTTATGAGATGCAATATATATTTTACAATTTTTAATTTGTAAATTTTTGCAATTGTGTGCTTCTGATATGAGGCATATATCAATATTTTTGAATTTTAAAAAGGTTTCTAGTTCTAATTTTTTATTTAGGATGCCATTGGTATTCCACGTTACTATTTTAATTTTGTTTATAGCGTTTATTTTATCGGCGTATAGGCTCTGAGTGGGGTATTTTTATGGTCGTTTATATTTCTTTTTTCAAGATTATCTAACCGTGAGGAAATTCTATCCATAATACTAATCATTCTTTCAATAGCTTCATACATCATATCACTCTTTCAATAGCTTCATACATCATATTTTCGTGTACCTTTTTACGCTTAAATTACGATTGTTTGACCTTTAGACTTTTAGTGTTGGAATTTGAACTCGCTTTGGTGTGGCAATTTTTTTTGGCGTTTGATGGCGTTTTGGTATATTTGTTTGTATGTAGTATTCTTAATAAAATTAGTATTTTCTGAACTTCTAGCTACATTTGCATATGATTTACCTTTTGATACTTTTAGTGAGTTCACTATGTTGTTGTTTTTTGTCATTTTGATTTAGTCTTTTTTTCCCGCTGAATTTCTTTAGCAACAAGACAGTCTCTATAGTTCGCTGGATTTGTTACAATTTGAGCATTTTGCCGGTGTGGTTATTGGCTTTGTGCATACTGCAGTCGCGTGCCTTCCACAGACAGGCTCTATGTTGCAGAATTTAACTGTATGATCGAATCTTTGGCATTTTTAGCATATCTACATTTGTACGTGTAGAAGATGTTCGGAAAGATATTGCTACTTACTGCTTGTTGGCCACAGATATTTGAGACAGCAATAGAAGCAAAAACTATTGCTGAGATTTTGATACAGATGGAACTCCATTAATAACAGTTTCCGTAGATACTTGCTTCTCAAAAGAAACATATGGAATTGGTAGTAATTATAATGCTTTATCAGCAGCAGGTTCTATTATAGCACACGATACTGGTAAAGTAATTTGGAATGATCTATGCAATAAATACTGTGTAATATGTACCCAAAATTCTACAGAACCCATTCCTGATCATAAATGTAACATAAATTACAGCGGTTCATCGACAGGTATGGAGTCATATATTGTAAGTGAAAGTTTTTATGGTATCAGTTATAATAAAATGATAGCTGACGATGATAGCTCGGTATTTAAAAAATACACATGTAAAAAAGATTGAGTGTAGAAACCATTTAATGTGCAATTTTAGAAAAAAAGTTAGGGAGCTAGTTGGAAATACGAAATTACATTTATTAATCGGAAGCGAATTGGTCAAAATATTAGTAGATTTACAGTTGGAATTCATTGCTATAAAAGAGTCTAAAGCAATGAATGCTACTTTCAATGAAAAGGTAATTTATACTATTAATATTCTTGCAATAATTCGAACATATTATTTAAACTGATAAATTCTCTATACAATCTTAAATTATAGGTCAAATTACTTCAAAAAGATCTTGACAAGAATCACACGAAGTTTGATGAAGTTTTCGATAGTCACGGTGATGAAGTTTTCGACCAAATCAAGCTACATATTGGGAGATTACGTATCCATGCAAGAAGCTTGATATATGATTTAGATTCAAATAAAGTTGAACATTATCATTCTCTAGTTGGTAAAACTGTAGGTATGTATTGTTTATAATTATTGTTAAGAATTGAGGAATTAATAACCTAATTGTTAATCCTTTATGGAAGAACATTTTAAATTGCATAAACAAATTACATATTATTCAATCATTATATAAATAGTTATTACAATATTGTATATAATATGTACAAAATTGTTTCTTTGCTAATTCTTTTTATTTAATTAAATAAAAAAATTTTAAGGGGGAAAAAGAGTAAACTTTTCTCGTGCGCAATGTTAAAAAGAAATGCCATTAGAAAAGAAAAACAGAAAAATCTAAAAAAACGTAAACTTTTCGCTGGTTTAGATGGTGATTATATGGACCTAATGCAAATATTCGTGACATAAATCAGGTCGAATTACAAGAAATTATTTCAGCATTGCTTTCAAAACTAAAAATGCAATGCGATGACAGAATTAATACACAAAATACCACAATTGGGTATTATGCCAGTGCTTAATAACTGCTTCATCATTTGGTTAACTGCTTCATCATTTGGTAAAATTTGCCGTGTGCGTAACCCATCAACATCTCCAAATCGTCTAAAAGACATATTATATGGCAAAATATTCACTTCTGCAATGGAAAATGGATCCTGATGAAGCTATTAAACTTAAAAAAATTAAATTTTGGAAATATGACAAAAAAAGAAAAACATTTTTGGTAAACAAAAAAATTTTTTATTATTACCAAGTGTACCAATTGCACATAGCAAAAAAACAAATTTGTCTTTTTTATGTTTGGACTGATCAGAACATAATTTAAAAATAGAGAAAATAGAAAAGTCATCGTCTTTTTTTGTTGAAATTGTTGATTCAAGAGTAAAAAGGGGAATGCCAACGTTCACATGTTTAATGTAAAATTTGACAATTCAAAATTAAAAGTAAATAAGGCATTGGTGCACTAAACATTTTTTTTAGCATTTACATTTCATATCATTTTACTCCTCAGATAGACTTCAGTTCTTCTTAGATAGTTCTTAGATAGATCGACTTCAAGTTCATCCTAATGTTAGCCCACCTATAATTGGTCAATGAACATCAGATAAGTACTTTGTTTCATTTTTTTGAATATTAATTCTTTTTGATTTGTTTGTTTTATTTTTCACGGTTAAAGTTAAAAAATATGTAGATGCACAGAAAAATACATAATACAAAACAATAAACGTTATAACTCTGATATTATATGTGGCCGAAAGTTTATACAAAAAACTAATTTAACTAACAATTTAAAATAACTTAATATGGAGAAGTCTTTTGAATGTTCTGAATGTTAAAAAACGTTAATATTTTTTCTTTTTTAATAATTATTTGGATAATTGTTTTACAGTTTTCTATAACGGTCTCATTAGATACATGGCCAAAAATATCGCAGTGACTTGCGTCCACATAAATGTCAAAAATGTTCAAATGTCTTAAAGTGCATAGAATGTATTTATGTAATAAAAGTTTTCTTTCCAATTCAAACTTAAAATTAATATTCTGGTAAAATTAACAAGCTTTCACAAAAATGTTCAACTTTGAACTACAATATCTCCAGAACAGCAACATCTATCATCACCAAATAACTGTTAAAATGTACATTCTTCAAAAGCAGATTCTAACCTTCCACATAACGATTATCAATCCAAAACTTTTTCAAATATTCTATAGTACCAGTTAATAATAAGCGGTAAATGTATATTAAATTTACTTAGTACAAAATAGTAAATATAATTTTAAATATTATATTATATTATATTTAAATATTCCATTGACAGAATAATTTCTTATAAGTACAATAAAATACATATATGTATGTAAATACGGCGCTATATAATATACATCTATACTCTTATCATTCATTCACTAGTGACATATACGATATGTAAATAAACATGATATTATATAAGTATGTATGTATAACAATATCATATAAATAAAAATTCTTCAAGCAACCGTTATGTTGTTTATTTATTTACATTTTTTTGTACTACGCATTATATCCTCAACAATTTCAAATTATCGAGTAAAACAATATGCAAAAAAATAGTTATTTGTTAGAAAATTTGAAAAAATCAAGTAACACTTTCGTCAATTATAAAGTAACCCTATATTATTAAAAAAAGTTGTTAACAGAAATAAAAGTATAATGTTGAAGCTTTAATTTTTGTGTATTACTTCAAAAAAATTTTAACAGGTGTTCAAGTTACAGGTGTTTAAAAATAGGAAATTTTCAGTTTTTGACCCCTTACAGCTCCTAAACGGGTGAAACGAAAAAAATTTTTGAAATGACTCATATTTATTTTCAAAGATCTAACTTCTGTCAAAATTTCAAGTTTCCAACTTAAAGCGTTTAGAAGATAGAAGGGTTAAAGGATTTTGCAAAATTTGAGTTTCGCATAACGGTAAATTAAGACACCGTATGCCACAAATATATATTTATTGTATATATACTTTTAAAGCTAATAAAAGTAGTAATCGTTTGGCGTTTTCAAAATGAAGATTTACTTTAAACAACTTGTGCTATAACAATTTAAATATACAGCTTTTTTGAACCTTTGGGGAGCTGTAGCTCCGTAACGGGTGGGGCTACAAAAAAAAGTTATTAAAATTAAAATTAATATTTTTGTGAGATCTATCAGCGGTTAAAATTTCATAGCTCTATTTCAAAAAAAATGTGGGGATCTAAAAGTTATCTAAGTTCTTCCAAAAAATTTACTATTAAATTAAAATTTCAAGGGTATTAAAATTTCATCTTTTTTACATCATTTGGTAAAAAATAAAATTAAAAAATTTAATTTTTTCATTGATACATATTAATTTTAAAAAATTGCTTCCAATTACTTTTTTTATTTAAAAAAGTTTTTTGAAATCTTTGAAAGAGAGCATTTATTTCGTACAATATTGAGCAAAAAAATTATTGCAAGCAAAATAATTTTTATGACAATTGAAATTTAATAAGTTCAGTCAAATCCGAATTTATATGAATTTTATATACATGTGGAATATATTTTTTATGTGTGTAAAATTGTAATAATTTAAACAATTAGGTAATTAACTTAATATATTTTTTTAAAATGGTAGGCCTACTTCACTTCAGCTAAGGAATGAAAAATATATTAATATACGTATATCCAAAAATAATATTTTTCATTAAAATTATTTTAAATAAAAAATAAAAAAAAATCACAAAAAAAAAAAATAAATAAAATTATAAAACAAAACAGTTCATTAAAATTAGATGGAACAGAAAGAAATTTAGAAATAATGGAATAAACAGATCTTGAATGGGCGAAAATTAAAAATTACATTACGATGGTTTACAACAATATTTTTGAGTTTTTAAACTTAAAAGTTAAATTTGTTCAATATTAATATTTAATATTTCTCGCCTTCACAATCATTCTCTGAATTTTGATAGCGTGACTTTTGTATTTGCTTTTGCAATTACATAAAAAAATAACAACTTATTTTAAGTAAAACCACAATTTATTTAAGTTTTAAATTTGAATCGTTATTTTGACATTAATATGTCTAAGACTTAATCGAGACTTAATTTTAATTAGAAAATGTACAGGTATTTATATGTTATTAATTGCAAATTCGGCAATTTATACATTTTTCTTTTGATAATTTAAAGTTAATAATTTTGGTGTAATTTGAGCAATTGCATATTTTTGTTATTATGGGAAAGTAATTCATTTTATTTTCGCATATTGAAATATGAAACTATTTTAATTTATTTAGCAATAACAATCTTTCATAATAGAATTATGATTGAACATGATTGCTATATGAGATTAATTATAAATAATTTTGTAATAAGTTTTATTATTTTGCAATAACAGGAAGTGCTGACGTAGTGTCTGCTATTTTTGTAACAAGGGAGTTTGATAAATATGTAACTTCTCCCTTCTTTACACAAGAATTCTCCTGAATTCTTTTATGCATTTTTATTATTCATGAAGTTTGATTTACTGGGTAATAAAATCTTTGTTGGATACTTTCTTTTATATTTGAAAAATTATGATCTAGAATTTTAAAAGTACAATTATTGAAATGGATCAAAACATGATCCGTTATAATAATATTTCTGTTGTCACATGATTGATTTACTTTTACATTATTAGCATTTTTTATTACAATAGTTTCTTCATCTATTTGTATTATTTCGGTTAATTTATTATTTATTAGTTCACAATTATTAAAAATACAATTTTTACTTAAAGATAATTCATTTAATGTTTTTAATTTTTCGTATTTATACGTGTTATTATTATATGTAACGAGGAAGAGTGCAGTAGAGTAGACTGTGTCAACTCTGGAATACCCGTATGAACGTAATATATCCTATTATAAAACTTAATCATCTTTTAAAAACATTCAGATGTTTTAGTACCGAACTGCAGAGATATATTTATGTAAATTGTGGAGTTGTATGACAGCTACCCAAATCTATTGCGCCTAGCTTCATTAAGTTCCAAGAAATGCAAGAAGCCTAAACCGGCTGCATTAGATCAATCAAATTTTACAAAAGTTTTTGGCATGCAACTCGACACTTTTTCACTAAATTTCAGATAGCTAGATTCAATAGACACTGAGTTATTTTCATTTAAAAAGAGAAGTTGTATGGCAGCTACCCGAACCCGTCGCACCACCGCAACCAAATTTTGCAGAAGCTGTTGCCATAAAACTTGATCATCATTCGCAAAATTGCAGATACCTAGATTGGATAGACACTGGGTTATTTCGATTTAAAGAAAGAAGTTGTATGGCAGCTACTCGAACCCGGCGGCCGAAAATGCTGGAGTTAAATAGCAAAACTAACAATTTTGCAAAAGTGACGTATACAAAATGTCAGCTTTCTAGCTCCTTATACCCGTATGAACTATGTTCAAGGGTATAATAAATTTGCCATTACGTTTGTGACACCTTAAAGGAGTCGAGCTAGATATAGTGTCAAAGGTATGGATCGGCTCAGAATCGAATTCTGAGTCGATTAAGCCATGTACATCCATCCGTCCGTCCGTCCGTCCGCACGATAACTCAAAAAATAAAGGAGCTAGGAGGCTGAAATTTTTTACGTCACTTTTGCAAAATTGTTAGTTTTGCTATTTAAATCCAACATTTTCGGTCGGCGGGTTCGAGTAGCTGCCATACAACTTCTTTCTTTATATAGAAATAACTCAGTATCTATTCAAGCTAGGTTTCTGAAATTTTGCAAATGATGATCAAGTTTTATGGCAACAACTTCTGTAAAATTTGGTTGTGTTGGTGCGGCGCGTTCGGGTAGCTGCCATACAACTTCTCCGTTTAAATGAGAATAACTCAGTGTTTATTGAAGCTAGGAATCTGAAATTTAGTAAAGAGGTGTCGAGTTACATGCCAACAAGTTTTGTAAAATTTGGTTGATCTAGAGCAGCCGGTTCAGGCTTCTTGCACCTCTTGGAAGTTAATAAAGCTAGGCGTCTGAAATCTTGCAAATGATGATCAAGTTTTATGGCAACAACTTTTGCAAAATTTGGTTGTGGTGGTGCGATGGGTTCGGGTAGCTGCCATACAACTTATCCGTTTAAATGAGAATAACTCAGTGTCTATTGAAGCTAGGAATCTAAGATTTATTAAAGAGGTGTCGAGTTACATGCCAACAACTTTTGTAAAATTTGGTTGGTCTAGAGCAGCCGGTTCAGGCTTCTTGCACCTCTTGGAAGTTAATGAAGCTAGGCGTCTGAAATTTTGCGAATGATGATCAAGTTTTATGGCAATGAGCATTTTATAAATTTTATCGAATTATCATTTGAGTACATTTCTATCAGTTTTTCTTGAACAATGTTATATTTTGTGTCTTAAATTTCTGAAAAGATTCCTACTTTACCTTGATTAAGATCATTTTTAAATATTTCGCCTAATCTATTAAAATCATATTCTGCTATAGTTATGATTCTTCTTCCAAAAAGAGTTTCTAATTCTACTGTTTTGTTATTTGTTAAAATTATTTGAGTTTTATACTTATTTACTATTTCTTCTTTAATAGGAATATGGTTCAACAATTCTTCACTTGCAGAATGAACCGTTGCCATTGTACTATTACATTCAATATTAAAATTTCTAAGAGATTGTGTAGAGCTTTTATCATTCACATCCTCTCCCTCATTCACATTATGTTCTATTTTGCTAAGAAAATCGGCGACATGATTTTCTTTTCCTTTGAGATATTCAATTTCAAATTGGTATTCACCTAATTTCAATAACCATCTTTGATGCCTAGGTGATAGGTATTTACCTTTATATTTGGCATGCAAATATTTTATTGGTTGGTGGTCCGTCAATATTTTAAATTTATTACCGTAAAGGTAGGGTTGAAAGTAGTTTACTGACCACCTAATTGATAAAAATTCCTTATCTGTAGCAGAATAATTACGTTCATGACTATTTAAGGTTCGAGAAGCAAAACATACAGGATGTCCTTCTTGTGACAATACAGCGCCAATTGCGTAGTTCGATGCGTCTGTTGTCAAAACAAATGGCTTTTCAAAATTTGGATATTTTTTTACTGGATGACTTGTTATTAAATGTTTTAATTTTTCGAACGCTTCGATGTAATATTCGTGGGTCGTTGGTATTAATTTTTGTATCTTTTTTCAAATATTTCGTGATAGGTTGCGCAACTTTGGCGTAATTCTTCGCAAATTTCCTGTAGTACCCTGTCATTCCTAAAAAACTTTTAATCTGTTTTTGAGTTTTTGGTAGTTCTAAATTTTCTATTGTTTTTATTTTATTGGAGTTAGGCTTTAAATCGTCTTTTGTTAAAATGTGCCCTAAAAATTCAGTCTCTTTTTTCATGAAATTACATTTATCTATTTGAAGTTTCAAATTTTTTTCTTTTAAAACTTTGAAAATACTTTAGATTGCTTCTAATGTTCTTTTGAAGAGGTACTGAATATTAGTATATCATCTAAATATACTACACAGACCTTGTTTATATATTCTCTCAATATTTAATTCATTAACCGTTGCAATGTCGCTGGCGCGTTCTTTAACCCAAACGGCATTCTATTAAATTCATATAGTCCATGTGGTGTCACGAAAGTTGTCTTTTTTCTGTCTTCTTCCCTAATAGATATTTGATGGTAACCCTGTGCCAAATCTAATGTTGTAAAGTACTGGGCTTTTTCCAGTTTGTCCATAATAGAGACAATATTCGGTAATGGGAATTTGTCGTCCACTGTTACGCCGTTCAGTCGTCTATAATCTATCACGATCCTAAATTTCTTTCGACTTGAATTATCGGTTTTCTTTGGTACGACAATTAATGGGCTTGAATATCTTGAACTACTTTTTCAAATAATTCCCTGTTCTTCCATTTCCTTAATCTGTTTTCTAACTTCTTCCTCGTGTTTTGGCGGATATCTATATAACTTTGAATTGATTGACTGTTCTGTTGTCGTAACTATTTCGTGCTGAATTTCTGTTGTTTTGATTAACTTATCCCGTTCTTTAAAAAATAGATGACTGAATCTTTTTACTAATTTTTTGACTTCTGAGAGTTTTTCTAAATTAAGGTGATCTAACTTTAATAGATTTAAATTAGGATTTACTGTCTCTAAAGTGCATATTTCATTGAATTGGTACGTTGTCTTGACAAATTTTATATTTTGTCCATTTAAATTAATTATTCCTTGTTCGAAATCTATTACAGTGTCCAAACTTCTTAATAGATCAGCACCTATTATTATTATTTTTTTTTTCTTTATTTGATTCATATCTTACCTACTTAAAAACTAACATATACATATATTAATAACTAATGGCAATCATTTTCAATATTAAAATAAAAATAAAATAATTAGTTTATTAATCTAAATTTACATTTATTATTTAATGAAAAATGTTTAAATGGTGACCAGCAAAGGTTTTATCAAATCAATTTTAATTAATTATCAGATATAATAAATTTCAGATTGGGTAAAATATATATTTTTAATGACCATAGCCGAAGACGTTTGGTCTGAAAGGGTTAAATTTAAATTTGACCATTAAGTGGTTAATTATTTAAAAAATTATAATTGCTGAAGTGCACAAAATTATTATTATAATAGTTCTCTAAACAAAACATATATACATGCGTATTAACATATATATAAAAACAAAATTTTATTTTATACTATTCTCTTTTTTCTACTTTCTTCTACTTCCCGTTTTTTTTCTTTCTTTTTCCTTTTTTAATTAATAATCTTACATATTCAAAAAAAACTAAAAGAATTACATAGGTACCATTCTCTTCATTAGTAACTAAAATTTTATTAATTAAACGACATAAATAACGACTGGTAAGAAATTTTTTCAACAACATTGATTTGTAATTACATTTACAGGGTGTGACAAATTAAATGCATTTAGTTTACTATTCAAATTTCGATAATTTTTTTTTGAAAATGTAGATATTATCGATTTCTTTTATATGAATTGGTAGTTCATTGAAATGTTTCAGGCAGTTGTAGAGACAATTCGCTTTTTGACTATCAGTTCTGAATAAGGACAGATAAAAATTGCATTTTGCGTGTATTATAGTTGTGTATATTTAAGTTTCGATGAACAGTAAGATTATGTTTAATTTTATTATTTATAATCTTGCACGCTAAAATATAACGCTCACGTTTACAAATGTTCTCAAAGCTCAGATATTTTCTAGAGAAAATCAAGTTGGTAGGATGCCGTATTGCTAAGTTCTTTATTATTTTAATTGCCTTTTTCAGTAGCCTTCCAATCTTTCCCAAATAAACTTGCGGGGCTCCACACCAAATAGGGTTGACGTATACGATGTTGGAAAGAATGTAAGAATAATAAATTACAGAAAGGGTATTTTGGTCAAAAACTTTTTGCAATCTCCTAACAGATATGGAGAAATTTTTTTAGATAAAATGTCAATGTGCTCATCCCATTTTTGAATCAATTACAAGCCCTAAATAGTTGTGACTTTCAATTTTTGTATTTTTGAATAAAAAAGTAGGATCATTAAAAAATTTATTTTCAAACAATAGTATTTTAGTTTTCTTAATGTTTAAAATCAATTTATTTTTAACAGCCATTCGTCAACAATTTCCAGATCCTCCAAAATTGCATTCTTCAACTCTTCTTCACTATTTTCGGAGTACTTAAAAGCCGCGTCATCCGCGAAAAGCTCTAAATTTCCACGAAGGTTGAGATGTGCGAGATCGTCAATATATAATTTGAACAGATCTGGCCCCAATATTGAACCTTGTGGTACACCTTTTTTTATTGTTCCAGTGCTGCTTACCGTGTCTCCTATGCGAACACATTGCGTTCTTTGGGTTAAATAAGATTCAAAAAGCTTTAGTTGACTTCCGGAAATATTGAGACACGACAATTTATGAAGCAGAATTGTATGGTCTACGCAGTCGAATGCTTTTTGCATGTCAATAAACAAGAACGCAGTAAATTTACTTTTATCAACGCTTTTCGTTATGTATTCATTTAATGAAAGACATGCGAATGTTGTACTAGAATATTTTTCGAAACCATATTGCTCAGGATGTAGAATATTGTTGTTTACAATAAAATATGTTAGTCGTCCTTTTATTGTTCTCTCAAGGACTTTAGAAAATGAGCACAGCACTGAAATGGGCCTATAATTTAAAGGGTTCGTCTTATTACCGTTTTTATAAATTGATGTGACGATAGCCTTTTTTAGACATTCTGGAAATTTTCAAATTTGTTTCGAAACAATGATTTATAAATTTGACTAATATGGGTGCTAGTCTGTTTGCGAATTTTTTAAGAAACCTTAGAGAAATGCCGTCGTGGCCAGTTGCAGCAGATGATTCCAAAGAATTGATTATATCATTAATTTCTTCCAAGTTGGTTGGACTTAGATTGAAACTAGAAAAAATATTACGTTGGAATCTATTTAAATATTCATAGTCTATATTTCCGATGGGTATATTAAGGCTATCTGCCACCGTTAAAAACATTTTATTCATAACGAAATATTTTGTGATTTACAGAATTATAAAATTATATTGTCGTGGTTAAAAACTCTGATAAGATATTTGTTTGTTTTCGAGTTAGTATTGGTTTTATTACTGATTTATATACGGACCAGAGCTTTGTTGGATTTGCGGGATCCTTTAAAATTTGCTCAGAGTAGAACGATGATTTAATATTTTTAATTAGTTTCTTGACTTTATCTTTGTAAGTTTTGTATAAATTTGCAATACGGTTACTTTCAGGATTATTTTTTTGAATTTGAAATAAGAATCCCGAATTTTCATCATACTGATAATTTCTTCCGTAATCCACATATTTTTTTTTATCATTTTTCACCGGAATGACACGTGTGTACTTTTTTATCAGTTGACCTAGCGCTAGGATAGTTTGATCTACAGTTTCGAGGGAACCTAATGTATCCCAAATTTGGTCATGAGAAAGCCCGTCATAATTTAGAACAGTTTTCGATTCATTAAAAATCTCTCTGATAGGTTTTAAATCAACACTGACAAACATCATCTGATGATCTGATAGATGAGTATCTACTAAATGAACTTGGTATTGGAAATTAACAATGTCAGTTATAAAGTGATCTATCGCAGTACTGTGTGCATAGTTCCAATTCTTGTGGCAAATTCGGTAGTTCTCTTGTTACATATTACATAACCATTGCTCAAGAGAGTATCATTGTAACTCCTAATGTCTCTATTATTTTCGTCAAAGAGATTTAAATTGAAGTCACCTAGTATGAACGATCGTTTATGAATAGTGGTTAATTCATCAACTTTACAGTTGAAATCATCAAATTTAGTTGAATGAGACCTATAGCAAGCACAAAAAGTGCACCATAAAAGTGCACATGATGAAATGGATAATTTTCCTGTAGGATGCAGAATCATAAACAATGACTTTTACGTCGATGATCTGTTGTCGGGAGCAGATAACGTTGAAACAGCATTACAGGCTCAACAACAGATCATAAGCGCCACCAGATCGGCAGGATTCTCATTACGAAAATGGATGTCTAATAGTAACAAATTATTGCAATCATTGCCACTAGAAGATTTCGAAAAATTACTTCCAGATCAATACAATGACGCAGAGACTAATCGAACTTTGGGTATACATTGGAATCCAAAGAACGATTCTTGTGGATATTCCATCAACTTGAAGAAGCTCCTGTGACCTGGACTAAAAGAAGCATATTATCACAAATCGCAAAGTTATTTGATCCTATGGGATGGTTAGCCCCAATTATCATATCGGCTAAAATTATCATGCAAAGGTTATGGCTATCAGGGTTACAATGGGATGATGAAGTAAATGCTGATTTAAGAAGGGAATGGATTAAATACTTTCAAAATTTAGAGAAAATTAAGAGAATTTCCGTTAAAAGATGGATCGGATATTTCGAAAAAGACACAGCTATTGAGTTACATGTTTTTGCAGACGCTTCTACAAAGAGTTACGCAGCTATCGTGTATATGAGTACGACAGAATCAAATCACACAAGATCAACATCGATTATCATTTCCAAGACAAAGGTTGCACCAATAAAGACCATATCGTTGCCGCGACTTGAATTATGCGCTGCCGTGTTAGGAGCCAAACTCTGAAAGTATACTCTACAGGCTCTACGAATATGACAACCAATAAAATTATATGGATGGACAGATTCCGAAATTGTACTCGCATGGCTTGAAAATCACCCAACAAAATGGATAACGTTCGTCGCCAACAGGGTTTCACACATTCAAGAGCTGGTTGGTCAAAATATTTGGATTCATGTACCGACAAAGCAAAATCCCGCAGACGTCGCGTCAAGAGGTTTATGTCCATCTGAACTCGAAAACCATCCCTTATGGTGGCATGGTCCAGACTGGCTAATGAAATCATACACACATTGGCCAAATAAGAGGGAAGCCCATACCAGCCTTGAACAAAGAAAGCTTCAGGTAAACCTTGTATTACCAACATTGAATAACGATATAATCGAGAACCAATTTTCGTCATATACAAGATTAATTCGCGTGCTAGCTTACTGTCACCGATTCTTTGCAAATTGTAAACTCAAAGAGAAAGATAGGAGAGAAACCCACTATTTAAAATCAAATGAGATTAAGCAGGCGTTCAAACATTTAATAAAGCGGGCCCAACAAAGGACATTTGCAAGAGAGGTAGCTATGTGTAAACGAAATGATAATTTAAAAAAGTCTACTTTAATAAAATTAAATCCGCTTTTAGACCAAGAAGGTATCTTACGAGTGGGGGCTCGTCTTAAGTTTTCAGTACTTCCGTATTCAGAAAAACATCCAATCATTTTATGCGACAAAGATATTTTCACAAAATTATTAATTGAAAAGGTTTATAAAGAGTGTCTACATGGTGGACCACAACTGATGATGTCCATACTAAGAAAACAATTTTGGATTATTAATGCTCGGAATACGATCCGTTTTCAAATATACAAATGAATTCCGTGTTTTAAACAAAGGGCTGAAACATGAACTCAACTAATGGGCGAGTTACCAAAAAGGCGATTATAGATGGCCAGACCATTCCTACATTCTGGTTTAGATTATTGTGGCCCATTCGAGTTGAAAACCCACAAAGGAAGAGGTGCTAAACGGTATAAGTCATATGTAGCCCTTTTCATTTGTATGTCAGTCAAAGCTATTCACCTGGAATTAGTAACAGATATGTCAGCAGAAGGATTTATAGCTGCTTATCGAAGATTTTGTTCTCGTCGTGGATTCTGTACCGATCTATATTGCGATTGTGATATACAAATCGAAGCATGCTTAAATTCAAGGCCACTTTGTGAAATGACAAGTGATCCTCAAGATTTATTACCGCTAACCCCAGCTCATTTCTTAATTGGCGATAGCTTGTTATCTACACCCCAACAATGTGTTTTGAACTTGAATGTGAATAGACTGGATCGTTGGCAACATCTACAACATATCCTGCAGAGTTTTTGGCGATTATGGAATACCGAATATTTGAGCCGTTTATAACAACGCCCTAAATGGAACCGAACAACCGAAAAATGGGAATGTTTCGTCTGCGCATTACATAATGGATCCACCTACAATTGAAAATAAAGAAAAACAAAGAAACACATCAACAAAATATTTAAATCTATATACTTATCTGAAATATGGGAGTTGAATCGTCACCATGTCACCGAGTCACCGAGTCATCTCTCACCAACAATAATGATCCAATTATTCTGTAATATAATATATTATTTTATTTATTATTTACATACTATTATGTATTTATTATTTACTTACCTTAAATGCATGTGACAAATATTGTTATGTCACATATTAAATCACAATAATTACTTTTTATTCAATAATATTTCATTTCTATTGTTTCACTTAGTTAAATATTAAAATTGAATTATAGAAATTAATTATTAAATTACATTTACATTAAATCTAATAGATGGCTCTGATCCATAATCATAGAATATTATTATAGAACATAATGTTAATTATTTCTGTACACTTAAAACTTATAATGTTAATTATTTCTGTAAACTTAAATTTGAATGTGGAACTTTAAATAATTGTATATAAAAATGTAAACTGTTAAAACAGATGCTATTAATTATACTTTTTTTCTTATGTACTTTATATTATGTACTTTGAAATGATTTAAATTTTAAATAAAAGTCATTGACCTCGAACGGTTATAGTTTAAACAAGTTGTAAAGATAAGTTTAATGTTAGATTGTTTTAGAATTTTTTATTTTTAATCGTTGATTAACGTTCGAGTGCATGTAAATTTGCAAGTATTTTTAGAGAAGAAAAAATAAATCATAAAATTCAAAAATCTAAACAAAAAAATATAGTTTTTAATTACGTCTAAAAACAATTACTATTAATTAATTATAAATTTCACCCTTTTAATTTTTTTTTTCAATTTTTAAAAGTAAATTTTGAAAGTTTAAAATTAAATCATCATCGTATGTTTCGGTTTTCTTTTTAAATAAACATTCAGGGTAATTGGAGAAAATATTGGGAACTACATTTGGTATCAAACGCAGCCTTTGAGGGTTATTTAAAGAAAAACATGATTCCGAAAAATGTAATTTACATATGGAACTATACGCCTTCGTTTGCCAACCCGATATTAATACGGCCCTTATCCATAATGTTCTCAAAGTCTTTTTTTTGGAAAACGCAAAAGAAAAAGTCAAAGACTGTTTAGTCCAAGAATTTCACATTTTTTAAACTTATTATTTAAATTAATTAAAAACGGCAATATAAGATGCTAATAACTAAATAATTTAATTCTTTAAAAATATTATTTAGTTAATTCTTTAAAGTAAAATTTAAAAAAATAATTTTCCACTATAAATTTAAAAATAAATACCTACAGTTTATACTCATAACTATTATACAATTAATTTGTTTTTATTAACTGTATCCTAAAAAACAAAAATTGCTTACCCAGAATTTGGTAATCAAGATTTTTAATTTATCAATATAGCATTAAAAAATATGAGTATAAAGTTAATTTTTTTAACAAAAATAAAGATAAAATTTTAAACTTTCTTTTCATATATATTTTATCTATTTTTTATTTTATTTTATTATAAATACCAAGCAAGATATGTTCATATTATATGAATACAATTATTTTTTTTTTTAAACTTAACTCTAAAACTTAAAGGGCGCTTAACTTACCTTAAAAAAATTTTTTAAAATTAAATTATTACTTTTCAATTTTTACGTTTTTCTTTTTTAACATTAACATTAAATACAAAACAATACTTAAATTTGTAACAAAACTTTAATTTTTACAATATGACATAATACTTTAATAACTTTAATACAAAAATTGATGACGTAAACAAAATGCACTTTAAAAATTTAAATGTATAATTATGAGTTAGAATGACTTAACAAAACAGTTGTGTAAGGTCATTGAAGGGAAAAATATTGGTTTAATTTAGATTTAAATGTTCTTTTTGAAATTAATGAAGAAAAAAGATGACTGTGCTTATTGAAATAGTGCAACATCTGTTAATTGGTTAATTTCTTCCGTATTCTGTTCTATAAGTTTGTTCAACTAAGAATCTCGTGTATATTGTTTGCCTTACCCCATCATTTACGATAAAATTGTTTTTCAAATATTCAATGTGAATATTGTCATAAAGAACATCGTAGGTGAAGCAAGATGAAGAAATTTTCCTTCGAGATGGCAAAGTTAGCATGTTTAAAGATTTTTGTAACTCTGAAGATTACCATAGTCGGAAGGATTAAATTGAATTCTTAAAGCAAATAAGAGAAATTGTTTTTGAACTGATTCAATTCTATCAGAATTTATTTGAAAAGCTGGATCCCAAATAATGTTACCACATTCTAGAATAGCTTTTGTCACTGCTATATTGTTAAATTAGAAAATCGTTTACGTGAGACAGTTATGGATTTACATTTCTGTACATTTAATTCCAAATTGTTCAATGAGCATCATTCTTGTAAATTATTGAGTTTTGACTGCACTAATGTTATATCAGAACTATTTTTAATGACTTGATATACCTTTAATTCGTCTGCAAACGCAATGTGCGGAATATCACCTAATTTGTCAGATAAGTCAGAAATAAATATATTAAACAAGAGTGGACCTAAATGACTACCTTGCGGTACTACTGAAATGACATCGATAGTTTTCGATAATATACCTTGGAATTTAACATTTTGAGTTCTTCCAGTAAGATAAAAATAGAGCCATAAAAGAAAAGAACCAGATATACCATACGTGGCAAGTTTTTTTTAATAAAATGATACAATCAATACGATCAAAGCTTTGCTGAAATCTGTGTAAATTGCATCAACTTGGTACCCTTTTTCCATTTGATTCAAAATTTCAGATGTGTATATCATAAGGTTCGTAGTAGCAGAACGGCCTTTTCTAAAACCATGCTGTTATTCATTAAGTTTTGTATCGATAATTGGTATAATTTTACAGACAAGAATTTGTTCGTACATTTTAGGTATAGTCGATAAAATAGCTATAGTTTTCCACAAATGCTTTATCACCCTTTTTATGAATAGGAGTAAAAAAGGAGAATTTCCATACATCTGGAAAAATCCTTTTCGATAATGACCAATTAAAAATAGTATGCAGCGGGAGTACAAGATATTGAGCACAATTATACAAAAAGGTAGGTGGGATTAAGTCAGGACCAGCACCTTTTTTGGTGTCAAGGTTCTTTAATGCTTCAAAAATGTCATTGTCAAAATGATGCAAGTCGGAAATTAATGAATTAGGAATATTTATTGAATTGAAATTTATATAATCCCTATTAGGGAAGAGTTCTTGTGGCCGATAAACTTTTTGAAAGGTTTTTTAAGCATTTTAACATGACAGCCATTTTAACACTTTAACATGACAGCCATTTTAACACATGACAGCCACTAAACACACAAAAAATCCGACTTTTATTTAAATTAAAATTATAAAAACTTGATTTTAATTCAAATATACTAACCAAATTTGCGGACAATTTATTGTAAAGCTTTTGAATTGTTAGGTTATGTTCACTAAATTATGAAAAATTTTTACTCTCATTCTTTTTTGATAGTGTTAAAATGACTGTCATGTTAAAATGCTTAAAAAACCTTTTCCTATATTTTTTATTGAAAATATATTAAAAATTTTGCATTGAAAGCTGAAATTTTGTGAGATGGTAGCAGAGATTCCAAACTTTAATTTGAATTCAAATTCAACATTTATTAAGGGCAAGTATTTCTTAACGATACATTTTGGTCATAATCATAAAAAATCATTTTTTGGGTGAAAAAAATAAGAAATAAATCCAAAAATTATTAAAGAAATGTCATTTTCTGAGTTTTCCGCTCATTTTTCTTTGTATGTATTTTACTAACACAAACAAATATTCAGTGCCCAGGCCATCTAAATTATTGATGTGATGAAATTAAAATAAAAAAAAAAAATTAAAATAGAAATCAAATATTCACTAAGATATTTTTTTAAAAGAACTATTGAGAAGATTTGAGAAAGAGAAAAAACGCATAGAAAAAAATTAGAGAGCAAATGGGGCACTTAAAATCTTAAAAAAGTTCGAGAATTCTTATTGACATTTTTTGTTCTATTTGAGTTATCTATATATACATATATAATTTCTGATAATATTAAAAAACAGCTAATGTATAAATAGAGTTAGTATAAATAGAGGCGCTAAGTAAATTCAAGATTCATTCTGGAGTAGTACGTTGAAAAGAAAATAAGTTTAAAGTAAGGTAAAATATATTCTGAAAAGTAATTAATTTAAAAAAAAGAAGAATTGTATTTTTTTAATTTTAATTTTAATTTATATTTAATAAATAGTATAATTGACATTTTAATTTGGCAAAAAGTGTTTAATTTATTTTGGAAATTATACAACATGATCCCACTTCTGACACCATGTAGAAATTTTTCCTACAACATATTAAAAATTTATCTTTCAATTCGTAATTTTAACTTAATATTTAATAAAATTACTTTTAAGCCTTTTTAGTTATTTTTTTTTCCACTTGGTTTTTGACATTTGCAAAGGTAGAATAAAATATTTTTTTGAAATTTTCAAGTTTGATTGAAAGTTTAGTTTGAAAGTTTTTTAACATAACCTAAAATTTAAAAAAAAATAATCGTGCGAATGAGGTAAGAAATTTTAAATTAATATCGAGTTTTCATATTTTTAGCTTCATTATATATCAAAATAAAATTTGGAATTTTTTCTTAAAATTGGAACAACAATTTTAATAAAAAAAAACATTTTCATACTTTATTTCTCATACGTTTATTTTGCCTTTTTGTTTACTTTGTTGGTATATACGTACGAGTATGTAAAAATGTAAGTAGAAGTTGGGTACAATAAATACAATATCAAGCCACGTAGGAGTTGGATACAATATCAAGTTGCGTTTTGTCAATTTGTTTAGAGAGGGTTTGGAGGTAAAAATATAATTAGGAAGGGCTTTAAAGTTGGCTACAAAATTATATATATATATATAGTATAATTTCCAAAATAAAAAAAACTCTTTTTGTTAAATTAAAATGTCACTTATACTATTTATTAAATATAAATTAAAATTAAAAAAAATACAATTCTTCTTTATTTTAAATTAATTACTTTTTAGAATATTTACTTTACTATTTATTACTTTCCACTTAACTTATCTTCTTTTCAACGTATCTTTCCAGAATCAATTTTGAATTTACTTAGCGACTCTATTTATACTAACAAAATTAGCGGTTTTTTAATATAACGTACTTATTACATAATATAATGATTGATTAAATTTAAATATCTCCAGTTTAAATAAAGAATCGAATCATAAATCGAATTAAAACAAGCTTGAAATTACATTGCAAATTATACTAATAGAATGTACTGAAATTACAAAGTTTGAAAAGTACTGATTAGTAATTATATTGTCAAAACTGAAGGTTTTGACAATTGATTATTAACAAAAAGAAAACAAAGCAAAGGCAAACAAAATATTTACTCTTTGAAAATAATAAAACAGAATTATTAAATTATTATAGCTATAAGGCTATAAAAACAATAATGAAGGACTACTATATGTGATGGACGACTGGATGAGTGGACTGTCAGCTAAAACTGGGTATTCAAGTAATGTTTTGCATTTAGTTATTATTAATGTGAAGTATAGTTATATTTTTAGGTTTCCCATTCATACTACACTCGGTCATCCTGCTCATCGTCTGACCCAGACGAATATGAAAAAGTGCTGCTGTCGGCATCTGATTCGTTAGTGACCCATGGCTTCATAAAATCGGCAGCGGTGGAAGTAATGTTATGCCCTTCGTGTTCTCCAACTTTAGCAACTTCATATCGATCGTGACGCTTTACTTTTATAACTTCGTATGGGCCTAGGAATTTTGGGTACATTTTTAATCCGTTTCCAAATTGCGTTCGCAGTATTGCTACTAAGTCGTGTATTTCATATTTTCTTGCTACTTTTTTTTTTTATTGTAATTTCTCCGATTTTGTTCTGAATTTTTAGGATATTTTCTCGTGCTTTGTTGCGTATTTCATTTCTCTCTGCATCAAATGTTTCAATAAATAATGTTTACATTTGTTTATTTAGCTCGACGAAAAATTTGTTCTTCATTGGGAGACCAAACATTAGTTCATATTACTATTAATACTTCTGTTCGTATTTGAATTTATATATTTTTGTACTTGCGATACGTGTTTATACCACTTTGCTGGTTCTTCTACCGATAATTTTCGCAGCATTTCAATAATTGTTTTGTTTTGCCTTTCAGCTTAACCATTGCCACGAGGAACACCTGTTGTTACTGTGATGTGTTGGATGCTGTTTGACTTGCAGTACTCTTCGAATTCTTTTGCCGTAAACGCAGTACATACCTTTATCAGAAATGATACTTCTGGGACTGCCAAAGGTCAGGGATTTTGATTCTAATTTCTGCACTGTTTCTGTCGATGTTGTTGTCTTTACGAGATACCGATCTTTAATAATTTCTGTGTTTAACTTCCGATAATCCACACATAACCTATTTGTCCCATCTTTTGTCTTAACTAGGACAATTGGCGAAGCAAAATCTGATACGCTTTGTTCGATTATGCCATCATCCAACCATTCTTTAATTTGCGTTTTGATTGCTTCTCGCTCTGTTAGTGCTAATTTCCAAGCTCTCTGATAAACCGGAATATCGTCTTCTAGCACTATCTTCATCTGCACATACGAATTTATGTTTTTATTTGGTTCGTACATTTCGACCAAATCCAGTACTGTTTCGGTTATTTCTGCATTTTTTGAATTTATGTTGATTACTTTACCCTCTTTCTGTAAGGCCTCGACACTGATATTACAAATTTCATTTTCTTTTGAATATTCGTGCACTTCAATTTTTCTGGTTGATTCTGTGGTTGCTTTGCTTTCATCTATAGCTACTTTACCTTGGTCGATAATTAACGTAACATTTTGTAAAAAATTCTGCCCTAGAATAATATTATCAACCATATAGTGATCAGAAACAACTTTGAACCTAACTTTGTACAGAGTTGACTTAACTTTGATTTCCACTTCGTAAGTACCCAATGATATACACGTGTTATTTCCGAATCCTCTTAATGTAGTACGCTGGTTTTTATTAATTTACACCCCAATTTTTTGCTGTACTGTACTTTGCATAAAAGATGCATCACTGCCATTATCAATAAATGCTGCAAAATCCTTATCATAAATTTTCACTGGAACTAAATTTTCTTGATTTATCCTTTGAACATTTTTGCTTGTACTGGCGATGCTCTTATTAGTGTTGGATGATATATTAGGACATTGCGGCGATATATGTCCGAATTGCTTGCAGTTGAAGCATCTTTTACCTTTATTTTTATCAGGACAATTTTCGGATATGTGTGACAATGCTTTTTGTTGATTACTCGCATTAAAATTTATTCTTGGATTTTGGCTTAGCGTTTGGGCATCCTTTATATTCTTGTAAGCTATAAATTTTGTTTTTAATTCATTTATAGTTCTGGCTTCGTATAGTACAGTTTTGTTGCTTACACTGTCATTAATATCAATGACTCCTCGTCCATATTGCCTTTATTCGCTATACGTTGCATTTCGTACAAATATTCTAGTTGGCTTTCAGTTGGCTTCTTTTTTCTTTTTTCCAACATCCTGTGAATTTCAATGCTGGATGGTTTTTTTTCAAATTTGGTTTTTAGAAAAGTTTTCAACTTATCGAAGAAAGCAATGCCAGTATTTGCTTCAACTGCTAATTTAGCAGCTCCTTGCAGCAATCTTTTTGAATATAAATACTTCTGGATGTTGTTCCAACCACATACCTCCGCTATTTGTTCGAACTCTTTAATCCATGAATCATGATTCATAATTTGTTCCTGTCTCGCCATGAAATTTTTCTAGAGAATTTCTAGAGAATTGTTATCTTCATTAGGCATTTCTAATACGGAGTCTTCACTATTACTGTCACTACTATCGTTGCTATCGTCACTGGGAGGTGCAAAAAATTTGGATATGCTCTCTTCGCTCAATCCTTTTGTCAGATAAAATTCGTATAATCTTTTTACCAAATTTATTTTTAAGTTATACTTTGTAGGTAAGTTGTTCTCCAGAAGTAATCCTTGCAGTTGCTTAATTGTTAATTTGGAAAACTCCTCCATACAATTACCACTTGTAGCTTCCATATTTGTAGATTTTATGACCTATGGAATATTTGTATATTATGTATTATAATTTTATATCAGGTAGTAGTTTTCTTCTGACACCATGTAGTATAATTTGCAAAATAAAAAAAACTTTTTTTGTTAAATTAAAATGTCAATTATACTATTTATTAAATTCAATTAAAATAAAAAAAAAAATACAATTCTTCTTTACTTTAAATTAATTACTTTTCAGAATATTTACTTTGCTATTTTTTACTTTCCACTTAGCTAATCTTCTTTTCAACGTACCTTTCCAGAATCAATTTTGAATTTACTTAGCGGCTCTATTAATACTAACAAAATTAGCGGTTTTTTAATATAATGTACTTATTACATAATATAATGATTGATTAAATTTAAATTGCAGATAATTCGCGAACTTTCTAGTTTAAATAAAGAATCGAATAGAATGTACTGAAATTACAAAGTTTGAAAAGTACTGATTAGTAATTATATTGTCAAAACTGAAGGTTTTGACAATTGATCATTAACAAAAAGAAAACAAAGCAAAGGTAAACAAAATGTTTACTCTTTGAAAATAATAAAACAGAATTATTAAATTATTATAGCTATAAGTCTATAAAAAAAATAATGATGGACGACTGGATGAGTGGACTGTCGGCTGAAACTGGATATTCAAGTAATGTTTTGCATTTAGTTATTACTAATGTGAAGTATAGTTATATTTTTAGGTTTCCCATTCATACTACATATATATATATATGTGGGTTTGTATACAGTTAGTCGAATGTTAAAGGATATTTCGCAACTTTCCATTTGACATATTTGACAATTTTACAAATGGTTGTTTGTTATAATGAGGCACTTCGCAAAAAGATATTTTGCAAATAGTATTTGGAATTTAGAAAAATTTTTGCACAAAATTTGAGGATCTTAGAGGTGGTGTCAAAATCAGAGTTATACCCCTTTTCCAGAATATTTAGTCCATGTTTATGGATGCCAAAGCAGGGTTATATGTCTTTTACAGAATATTTAGATATATTTTATGGTTATGGGTCGTGATTCTGAATTAGGAGCGATTTTATAGTTGGTTACAAAATCAGGGTTATACGTTTTTTTTTCAGAATATGAATATGGCTAAAAAATGCCTTAGTAGCCGAGAGCATTACTGATGTTACCATAATTTATTATGTAATATTTATATATATGTATATACGAGAATCTGATTTAGAAGGGATTTTAAAGTTGAAATCAAAATCAAGATTGCCGCTTTTTCCAGAATATTCATATATATATAAATATACCAGATTCTGAATCAGTAGGAATTTTATAGGTGGTTTAAAATTCTGATAGCAAATAAGGTTGCCAATATTGCAGTAAATATTGGTTAAAATATATTTGAATTAAAACTATAAACCATAAAATCGTTTTAATAATTAAAAATTATTAGATACCTACTTTTGAAAAATTATAAATTATAAGAGTGCTAAGAACATTTATTAATTCTTTGAGAAGAAAATTTGAACATATAAATGTTGTGTAGTGTAGTACACAACATTTAGATATTCAAATACGGTATCGGTAATATCGCGAATCGCGTACGCGTAAAGTTTCAGAGTAGCAGAACTAACCAAAAAAAATTATAAATTTTATATAAATATGTACATAAACGAGGAAGAATACAGTTGCCTTTGTCAACTCTTAGATACCCGTACGAACCGTTAGTATGTTCACAGCCTGTCACTCTGCTTACAATATTATTTTTTTAATATTTTAGTATTTTAAAATAATTTGGGTGAATTTTATAATTTCCAGAACTATGGGTTGTAGATATATTCAAACAATATGTTTATACATTCTTCAAAAGCAAATTCTAACCTTCCACATAACGATTATCAATCCAAAACTTTTTCAAATATTCTATAGTACCATTTAATACTAAGCGGTAAATATATATTAAATTTACTTAGTACAATATAATTTTAAATATTATATTACATTATATTTAAATATTCCATTGACAGAACAATTTCTTATAAGTGCAATAAAATACATATATGTATGTAAATACGGCGCTATATAATATACATATATACTCTTATCATTCATTCACTAGTGACATATACGATATGTAAATAAACATGATATTATATAAGTATGTATATATATCAATATCATATAAATAATAATAAAAATTCTTCAAGCAACCGATATGTTGTTTATTTACTTACATTTTTTTATACTACGCATTATATCCTCAACAATTTCAAATTATCGAGTAAAACAAAATGGAAAAAAAAATTCGTTTTAAAGAAATTTGTTAGAAAATTTGAAAAAATCAAGTAACACTTTCGTCAATTATAAAGTAACCCTATATTATTAAAAAAAGTTGTTAACAGAAATAAGAGTATAATGTTGAAGCTTTAATTTTTGTGTATTACTTCAAAAAAATTTTAACAGGTGTTCAAGTTACAGGTGTTTAAAAATAGGAAATTTTCAGTTTTTGACCCCTTACAGCTCCTAAACGGGGGGTGATACAAAAAAAATTTCTGAAATGACTCATACTTATTTTTAAAGATCTAACTTCTGTAAAAATTTCAAGTTTCCAATTTAAACCGTTTAGAAGATAGAAGGGTTAAAGGATTTTGCAAAATTTGAGTTTCGCATAACGGTAAATTAAGACACCGTATGCCACAAATATATATTTATTGTATATATACTTTTAAAGCTAATAAAAGTAGTAATCGTTTGGCGTTTTCAAAATGAAGATATACCTTATACAACTTGCGCTATAACAATTTAAATATAGAGCTTTTTTGAACCTTTGGGGAGCTGTAGCTCCGTAACGGGTGGGGCTACAAAAAAAAGTTGTTAAAAATAAAATTAATATTTTTGTGAGATCTATCAGCTGTTAAAATTTCATAGCTCTATTTCAAAAAAAAATGTAGGGATCAAAAAGTTAGGTGTTCGAGAGCTACCCTAAGGCTTGGTCCAAACTCAACCAAAAAAATAGGGAACCTACAAATTACTCCCAGAATATTTTGCGTAAATTTCAAGATTCTAGCTTTCTTAGTTTTTGAGTTAGCGTGCTGACGGACGGACGGACATGGCTCAAAAGTCTTAGAATTTTTTTCTGATCCGATCCATACCTTTGAAGGTATATCTAGCTCGCTTATTTCGAGATGTTACAAACGGAGGAGTAATTTTATTATACCCGATCCTATCGTACGGGTATAAAAACAATAAGAGCGGTTTAAAAATAGAGTAGCACAAACATAAAGTGATGGTGTTTTTTCTTTTGTGGAAAACTGCATATTTGTTTTAAAGATTTGCTGTAAAACATAAAACTCATTTGAATTGATAATTATACCACCACAATTACATTGTTTGGATCGAGTTCACATATTCAACTGTACCATAATAATGTATTAGCCGATCAACTGTATCATAGTATATTCACACTATAATACTACTAACAACACGTAAATTATGCAGAAATCGTAATTTGTGCCAGGATATTTAATTTTAAATTTATTTAAATTTTAAGATATATAATAAATTTATTAAAATTAAATTGTGAAGTAAATTATTATGTGAAGTAAAATATTACTAATTAAATTGTAGCAGTTGCATTATATAGGGTGTTCAAAATTGAGGTTTGGAATATAAATTTTTTTTTGATATTAGACAAAACTTTTTTTATATTTACATTATATTTTAATTTTTTTTGTATTTAAACATTACATACCGTGCAATAAAATTTGATACATTTGAATTTAACAAATATATATTTTGAAAAGGAATTTGTTTCATTTTTTTGATTTTTGCATTTCTGGAATAGATGCTATTAATTTCAGGAGGTGGCTATTAAACGCTTACTGAAAAGTACGGTGGTTTCCACTTTGTTTGATCTTAAAAACTTAACTGAATTTGGTGGAAAAAACTTAACTGAATCCTTGAAAGTTGGTTTAGTAATTATAAAAAGACTGGGAAAGATTAGCGCACCAAAGGGTTCTATCAGAGTAGATTAGCAGCATTCCAAGGCCATTCGGATACATTTGCCAGTGGGGTTAAAAAGTTATTAATCCAAAGGTTATAGGGAAAGGGTATCCAAAAAACTTATAGTTATTTTGAAGACAATTTCTGTTCTGAAGTAGAAGATTATTTCAACACCAATTATGAAATAATTGAAGAGTGATTTGAAACAGGCTTTTCGAAAAACGCATCAAAGGGGGCTGAGGCAAGCATGGTACAATCTAACCAGTTCAGAATCACTTTAGAGTTTGGCTTAAAATCACCAAAAGTCTCACTTGATAAATACGTTGATGATTGCAAAAAGTGGTCAACCTTCTAGGATCATTTTAGAACAATGATTCACCAAAACGATTCTCTTAGTCCAATCCAAAAATTTACAATATCTAAAGATACACCGCATAGGAAAACCAGAACAGCTCTTGAGGTCTTACCAAGTAAAAGAGAAGAATTACTTTTCTTTTCAGAATGGTCACTATTACATGAACGATATGATAACAGATAAGTTTGAGTGATTACACAATTAATAGCATTATTATTTTAGTCTAAAGTTCAACAAGAGTCACCCCGAGGTGTCAGAGGCGAATTAGATACAACATTTATATGCTTACACTCTCTACATAATCTGGATATTTCTACAGAAAAATGGGACCCGATTTTAGTCTTTCTTATTGCTAACAAGTTTCCAACCGAAACACAAGAGTTGTTGGGCAAGAAATTTGCAAAATGAAAAATTTGCTATCTTGGAAAAAACTCAAAGAATTTCTAGAATCAAGATTCCGCAACCTAGAAGCCATAAATACTAGAGGCAGCAAAGCATTACGGAAATGCTATAAATTTATAAATCTAAATCGGGGTAAACGTTTAGACATTAAAAAGCTTTTGCCAATTTGTTTAGAGCGGGTTTGGAGGTAAAAATATAATTAGGACAAAGTTGGCTAAAAAATTATATATATATATGTAGGTTTGTATACAGTTAGTCGAATGTAAAAGGATATTTCGCAACTTTCCATTTGACATATTTGAACATTTTACAAATGGTTGTTTGGTATAATGAGGTATAATATCTGTATAATTGGTATAATATCTGTATCATCTGTTTAGATTTTGGACATACAGTAATTAATGTCCCAACACAATAGTCTGCCAATACAGCAAAAAGAAACACTCCGATATCCTACTCTTTCCAGCCTAGTATTTACCGAGCAATGTCAAACAATATATTAATTCCCAATAGTCCAAGTCGTATACTTGTTGTAATCAAACTCACTGTGATGTCTACGGACTATGCAGGGGTGTCTATAATGATAATGGTTCTAATTTTCTTGGAGTGAGTTAAATTCTGTCAAAAGAAAGAAAGATAATGCAATAAATATTGAAATTGCAGAAACAAACGAAGCAATCAGAGCAAAATTTCATTTCATTAATCCTTCTGCTGCCCCTCATTTAGGTGGCATATGGTGACGTAAGGTCCACAAAATACCACCTCAAAAGAATTTTGAAAAATGACATTTTAACTTATGAAGAATTTACAACAGTGTTACATCAAATTGGGGCGTGCTTAAATTCTCTACTATGCGAAGTGAGCAATGATAACCAAGATTTAAACATATTAACACCAGCTCATATTCCAATTAGTGACACAATGCTAACTCCACCTGAACCGTTCCTATTAGATATCAAATCGACTCGCTTAAATCGATGGCAACATCCAACATCGTTATTTACTAGCTCCCGTTACGGAATTACACTCCGGCACCTAATTTTAATTTATATTTAATAAATAGTATAATTGACATTTTAATTTCATAAAAAGTGTTTAATTTATTTTGGAAATTATACTACATGATCCTACTTCTGACACCATGTAAGAATTTTTTCTAGAACATATTAAAAATTTAGCTTTCAACTCATAATTTTAACTTAATATTTAATAAAATTACTTTTACACCTTTTTAGTTATTTTTTTTCCACTTGCTTTTTGACATTTGTAAAAGTAGAATAAGATATTTTTTTTCAAAAAATAAGAGTTTGATTGAAAGTTTAGTTTGAAAGTTTTTTAACATAACCGAAAATTTATAAAAAATTATAGTGCGAATGAGGTAAGAAATATTAAATTAATATCGAGTTTTCATATTTTTAGCTTCATTATGTATCAAAATAAAATTTGGAATTTTTTCTTTTTTGCTGTAAAAAAATTAAATTCAAATCGTATTTTTTCAATGTATTTTTTAGCAATTAGCAGTTTAAAAAAAAGAAGCCAGAAAACGAGTAAAATATTTCTGATATTTTTGATACCGTCATTGAAAAAACAGCAAGTCTTTGACTGTTTTAATATTTTAAAGTATTGTATACTCATTTAAGTTTTAAATACGTTTTTATTATTATTAGTTACCACTTAAGGATATATTTCCGCAGAGAGGTGATAATCGATTTAGATGGCGTCTTCATCGTCACATGCCGACGCCGATGCCGCCATCTAGTGGCCGAAAATATACAGTAAGTATGGTATATATTGGCAAATAGCCCCACGAGAAGACACAAATGCGAAACTGAAACAATTTTAATAAAAAAAACATTTTCATACTTTATTTCTCATACATTTATTTTGCCTTTTTGTTTACTTTGTTGGAATATATGTACGAGTATGCAAAAATGTAAGTAGGAGTTGGGTACAATATCAAGTTGCGTTGGATATAATATCAAGTTACGTTTTGTCTATTTGTTTAGAGGGGGTTTGGAGGTAAAAATATAATTAGAACAAAGTTGGCTAAAAAATGATATATATATATATATATATATATATATATATGTAGGTTTATATACAGTTAGTTGAATGTTAAAGGATATTTCGCAACTTTCCATTTGACATATTTGACAATTTTACAAATGGTTGTTTGTTATAATGAGGCACTTCGCAAAAAGATATTTTGCAAATAGTATTTGGAATTTAGAAAAATTTTTGCACAAAATTTGAGGATCTTAGAGGTGGTGTCAAAATCAGAGTTATACCCCTTTTCCAGAATATTTAGTCAATGTTTATGGATGCCAAAGCAGGGTTATACGTCTTTTACAGAATATTTAGATATATTTTATGGTTATGGGTCGTGATTCTGAATTAGGAGGGATTTTATAGTTGGTTACAAAATCAGTTTTATACGTTTTTTTCGGAATACGAATATGGTTAAAAAAGGCCTTAGTAGCCGAGAGCATTACTGATGTTACCATAATTTATTATGTAATATTTATATATATGTATATACGAGAATCTGATTTAGGAGGGATTTTAAAGTTGGAATCAAAATCAGGATTGCCGTTTTTTTCCAGAATATTCATATACATATAAATATACCAGATTCTGAATCAGGAGGAATTTTATAGGTGGCTTAAAATTGTGATAGCAAATAAGGTTGCCGATATTGCAGTAAATATTGGTTAAAATTTATTAAACCATAAAAGCGTTTTAATGATTAACGAGGAAGAATACAGTTGCCTTTGTCAACTCTTAGATACCCATACGAACCGTTACTATGTTCATAGCCTGTCACTCTGTTTATAATATTATTTTTTTAATTTTTTAGTATTTTAAAATAATTTGGGTGAATTTTATAATTTCTAGAACTATGGGTTGTACATATGTATATTCAAACTATATGTTTATACATTCTTCAAAAGCAGATTCTAACCTTCCACATAACGATTATCAATCCAAAACTTTTTCAAATATTCTATTGTACCATTTAATACTAAGCGGTAACTGTATATTAAATTACAAAATAGTAAATATAATTTTAAATATTATATTATATTAATGCGCACATAGTATATTTATATTGTTATAAGTATATCGCCATACATTGCAATATTTCTTTAAAAATATTTCATATTCATAGAATAATTCCTTATAAGTACAATAAAATACATATATGTATGTAAACACGGCGCTATATAATATACATCTATACTCTTATCATTCATTCATCAGTGACACATACGATATGTAAATAAACATGATATTATATAAGTATGTACATATTCGCCCACAGGTAGGGGCAAGGTGGGTCACTTGCCTCCCCCTGGCTTTTAAAAAAAAAAAAAAATTAATTATTAAATTTAAAAAATAAAAATAGAGGGATAGCAAAACAATATCAAAACATTTAATTAAAAAAAACCTTAGTAATGCTTTTCAGAAGACCAAAGGAAATAAACTACTATATATAATATTTTTTCAAACGCTTTTTTTCCATTTTTCAAACTCTTTTTCACACGCTTTTTTATATCGATAAAAACTGCAAAAATTTCTTCAAAACAAAAGGAAGAGATTACTTCCAATGCATTTAAAAAAAAAATGTTTTTGTTCTAGTTTTAGTTTTTATAGCCAATATTCAAATTTTAGCATAGTAGGCTTTGGAAAAACTATTCTAAATATCTGAATATGATTTTGGAGTGGTGGGGTTGCGGTATTTTATTGTGATTGTGAACTCAGTTGATGCAGGTTGAAAAATACATATATTATTGCTTTTAATTTTATAATTACTTATTTAAATGTTAAATTATTTTAATAATATTTTTCGAATATATCATATGTAACATATTAGTTTATTAGCTGGTAATATTAATCCATTTTATTATTAAAATCTAAAAATTTAATAAACTCAGTGAAAATTCTTGATACTATTTAAATAATACTGAAAAACCAGGTAAATAAATATATTTCTATTTAAATATTATTATATAATATTTCAATTATATATTAAAAATATTTCAATTATATTTAAAATGCATAGAAAAAACCATGTTTTTTTTCATGCATAAGATAAAGCAAGAAACATAATTTCATTTGTAAAAGTAGTTTTTTAAATTATTATTTGATATTAATAGTGAAAAATATATTTTATATTATTATCGTTTAAATTTTATTATATGAAAATATGGAATTACTTCAATGGTTTATTTTTAATTGTAATTTAATATTCTTCGGTGAATATTTTTATACCGTTTTGCAATCATTTATTGTGATTTGGATAATGAGTTATATCTTTATCAGCCAGTTGTATCTTTGTTTTCAGTTAATGCAAAATTTTAATCCTTCATAATGGATATCCGTAACTTCTTTAAGAAGCCCAGGTTAGAAGAATCAAAAGGCCAAAGTTCGTCAACAATTATTCCTAAAGAACAGTCGATAGATAATGTTAAAAATAAACTACCTCTTGAAGATTGTGCAATTACCTCCCATATTTTTGATATAGGAAATTTCTTGGAAACAGATATTGTTTTATCAAGCGAAACTCGATTCAAGGCATTAACTCAGCCTTGGGTACCAAATAAAGATTACGATTTTAAGAATGACTCTTCTGGTCCTCGAACTTTTCGTCATCAATGGTTAAGTGAGTATCCTTGCATTTCATATTCAGGGAAAAAAAAAGGAATATTATGCCGGTCATGTATATTATTTAAAATGTTGATAGAGGATTTCAAAACAGCTTTATTGTAAAAGAATTTACAAAATCCAAAGTTTTCCATGCCAGTATTAAAAAACATATAACATCGAAATGGCACTGCGAGTCATCGTCAAGTGCAAGTAATTTTGTTCAAATAATAACTGAACAACTGAATGTTGTTGAATAAATTGATTCATCTGTACATAAAGTTATTGAATCTAATAGGCAAAAATTATTGCCAATCATCAAAACTATGGTATTTTGTGGAAGACATGGCCTTCCCGTAAGAGGCAAAGATGATGAGCACAGCGTATTCCAAAATTTATTAGATTTCCGCATTGATGCAGGTGACTCGATTTTAAAAAATCATCTGGAAACATCTGCCAAAAATGCAAAATACATATCGCACAGAACACAAAATGAAATTATTAGTATTTGTGGAGATATTTTAAGAGAGCACATTATGTAAGCTATAAACAGTAGTGCTTTTTACTCGGTAATCGCTGATGAGTCTGCTGATATATCAGGAGTTGAGCAATTATCAATTGCAATACGATTTGTAGACAAAAAAACCACTGGTTATTATATTAGGGAAGAATTCTTAGGATTTGTTCCGCTGGAAAGTATGGACGCAATAACAATTTCTAACAAAATACTTTCATCATTGAGGTATTTCGGCTTGAATTCGTATAAAATGATAGGTCAAGGGTATGATGGCTGTTCTGTGATGGCAGGAAAAATAAATGGTGTACAAAAACTTATTCAAGAACAATATCCTATGGCAAACTTCTTTCACTGTGCTTCGCATAAACTGAATCTGGTTGTAAATGATTTAAATAATGTTCAAGAAATACGGAATACAGCCGCATCGATTAAAGAGGTGATTAATTTTTTCCGTGAAAGTCCTTTGAGAAAAAAGTACATACCGCGTATACCACCTTTTTGCGAAACACGTTGGACAGCAAAATATAAAAGTATTAGAATTTTTCAAGAACATTTTTGCCCCATCGTAGAAGGACTACACTCGACAACGTGCTTTTCAATTATATCACGTATGCAGTTCTTCAAATTTCATAATCTGTCTGCATGTTATAGCACAGTACTCAGCTTTACTCGAACCTGTTATTATCAAGGACTTGAGCAAAACTTATTCTCTGTTAAAAACCAAATTAACACAATTAAAATAATTTTTCGGGATCACCGAGAAAATGCCGAAGAACAATTTCATTCTGTCATGCAAAATGTTGAGAAAAACGTTCAACAAATTAATATTAAAATAAAGTTACCTCGTCTTGCAAATAATCAAAAAAATCGGTCAAATGTACCTTGTGATTCACCTGAATCGTATTATAGAAGATTTGTTTTCATTCCGTACCTGGATTCGTTAATAATATCTTTAAATGAAAGATTTTCTGAAGAGAATGATTCGGCTTATTTACTTTTTCAGCTACATCCTAATAATATGCGTCAATTAGCAAAAGCGGAATATGAAGACACAATAATAAACATTCAGAATAAGTATGGCTGTTTTTTGGAAAATTTTAAAGCAGATGCTACAGTTTGGTTTGCTTATTGGAAAGATAAACCAATAAAAGAAATTGAAAATCTTAGCTTCTTAGATTTATTACAGCATTCATCGGTATTTTATTCTTCGGTTTTTCTGGCAATTACTCTTGCACTAACACTTCCAGCGACATCTAGTACAGTAGAGAGGTCATTTAGTACTCTACGCAGGGTTAAAACCTGGTTGCGATCAACTATGGCAGAGAATAGACTGGATGGCCTTTGCATGATGAGTGTCCATCGTCATATAATAGACGAAATGCAAGGTGGATATTTTATAAACGTTCTAAATCGTTTTGGGTTAGAGAAGAGGAGGTTGCAATTTCTTTTTTCCAAATAATTTGTGGTTAATATGATAAAAGTTAATATGATTAATGTTTTTGTATTTTTATATTTTATGAGAAGGAAAATGAATAAATGAAATCCTTTTATTAAATTTTTTTTATTGGTTATTTAGAAATTTTTGTTTTGCCCTCCCCTGAAAAAAATCTTGCGGGCGCCTATGAGTATGTATGTATATCAATATCATATAAATAAAAATTCTTCAAGCAACCGTTATGTTGTTTATTTATTTAGATTTTTTTGTACTATGCATTATATCCTCAACAATTTCAAATTATCGAGTAAAACAAAATGCAAAAAATTCGTTAAAAAAATTTGTTATAAATTTTGAAAAAATCAAGTAACACTTTAGTCAATTATAAAGTAACCCTATATTATTAAAAAAAAGTTGTTAACAGAAATAAGAGTATAATGTTGAAGCTTTAATTTTTATGTATTACTTCAAAATGTTAACAGGTGTTCAAGTTACAGGTGTTTAAAAATAGGAAATTTTTAGTTTTTGACACCTTACAGCTCCTAAACGCGGGGTGATACAAAAAAATTTCTGAAATAACTCATACTTATTTTCCAAGATCTAACTTCTGTCAAAATTTCCAACTTAAGCCGTTTAGAAGATAGAAGGGTTAAAGGATTTTGCAATAATTCAGTTTCGCATAACGGTATATATTTGTAAGTATATATTTATTATATACATGTTTGTAAAGCTCATAATAGCACCTATTGTTTGGAATTTTCAGATTGAAGATATACCTTATAGAGCTTGTGTTACAACAATTTAAATATAGAGATTTTTCGAACTTTGGGGGGCTGTAGCTCCTTAACGGGTGGGGCTACAGAAAAATTAATATATTCGTAAAATTAATATTTTTATGATATCTATCAGCTATAAAATTAAGTTTTGAAGTAAATTATTATTTCTAAAATATTACTAATCAAATTGTAGCAGTTGCTATATATTTTAAAATATATAAATTTTTTTTTGATATTATACAAAACTTTTTTTATATTTCAACATTATATTTCAATTTTTTTTGTATTTAAACATTACATATCGTGCATGAAAATTTGATACATTTGAATTTAACAAATAAATATTTAGAAAAGAAATTTATTTCATTTTTTCCATTATTATATTTACAAGAGTCTGCAAATACAGCAAAAAGAAACACTCCGATCGATCTCCTACTCAATCTCGTGATCCTAGTATTTATCGAGCAACGTCAAACAATATATTAATTCCCAATAGCCCAAGTTGTATAGTAAATAATCAAACTCACTGTGATGTTTACGGAATATGCAGTGATGTCTATAGTGATAATGGTTCTAATTTTCTTGGAGTGAGTTAAATTCTGGCAAAAGAAAGAAAGATAACGCAATAAATATTGAAATTGCAGAAACAAACTAAACAATCAGAGTAAAATCTCATTTTAATCATTCTGCTGCCCCACATTTGGGTCGCATATGGGAAGCAGACGTAAGCAAGTCCACAAAATACCACCTCAAAAGAATTTTAAAAAATGACATTTTAACTTATGAAGAATTTACAACCGCGTTACATCAAATTGTGGCGTATAAGATTTAAACATATTTATTAGATTTAAACATATTTAAACATATTAACAACAGCTCATATTCCAATTGGTGACACAACGCTAACTCCAATTTGAAAAAATAAAAACAACCCGAAAAAACCATACACAGAAATATTATAGATATTTAATAATTATTATAACAATGATTTAAAGTCATGTAAGAGATGATTCAAGTGAATCAACGCCAAGTATTATACACTTAGTAATTTATTTATTTATTCGTCTCTTTTTTTTTTTTTTTAAATTATTATAGTTTATTAGGAACTAGCTTCTGCTTGAAAACGATTTTCAAATCTATTTGCTTGTAACGTTGTAGTCTTCTGGTATAGTTTGGATGTAAGATGTGGTATACTAGTTGATTCGGATGGCATTGTAGTCTTTCATTATATCTCTTGCTAATTATAGTTATCATTTCTTGTACTGATCGTACATGTAGATCTTTTCTTATTGAAAAGTTTCTGACATGCCATGGACCGTTAACTATCGTGCGTATTTTCTAATATTTAACGTTCTTTTCTTTTTTTGTTCATGTAATCATATATCTTAAGTAATATAAAAGATCAGCTTCTTTTACCATATATGGAAAATATGTTTTTGCATTTAAGGTCAATGATCTACCTTTCAGGAAGATTACTATGATTATGTATATAATTAGCATATGTTTCAATTTTTGTGCATCGTTACCAAATCACCGCCAAGATAACTTTAAACTCTAATACGTAACTTTGAAAAATCGTTTATAATTTACATCGCAAGTTTTGGATTATAATAATTTAATGGTCTATGAAATAAATTTAGAATAACGTTTAAACCCCAAAGTTTTGTGTGTTTTTATTTTATACAAATTTGTTTAGTTAAGCCCAATTCAAAACAATCGGTCGAACAGTTTAGGCAAGACAACGAAAAAGATTTAACAGGCTCTGGGCCGCAATGGGTTAATGAATCGGAACACGAAATAGCTTATAACTCCTTCCAGGCAAGTAAAAATATTCCTGCAAAATTAGGTTACAATCGGATTGGTGGTTTTCGCTTGAATGTGGGACAAACAAGCAAATAATCACGCTTTTTGCTTATATATTAGATTAAATAGAACCAAATCAGTAAATCTCAAGGATATTTGGTGTTGCCGCCTTTCAAAAATATATATCCTTAATGGCATATTTCGTCCTTTAGGGACGAAAAGGATGGTTGATATATATTACATATATATTGATTCAGTTTATTTAGATTGCAAGATAAAAGTCTAAAGAATATATGTTTATTTGATGATGATGGGTGCCCATTGTGAAGATGTATTAGTTTAAAATTGAAAATTTTGAAAAAAAAAACAATTTTGCTATCTTTCTTTGAAAACCAAATATCTCAAAATTTTTCCAAAAATCTGAGATAATATTGTACATGGTTAGAAAGGTTTCTTTTTCTTCTCTGATTCGATTATACCTACTTAATGTTAATTTCATAGATTTTAAAAGATATAAGCATATATTAATAACGTCACGGTTTCGAAAGAGAACCACAATTAAAATTTTGTCGATCCAACTTTACGTAGGTGCCCATACGTAGACAATAGAAGTAACATGGAGAGGGTTAAAAATACGTTTAAATGTTTAAAAAAAATACAGATAAAGAAGCTGCATAAATATATTATGTCTAAGGGTAAGTTCACATGGGATGCAAACATTTAATTGGTTGAAAATATATATCGTATTCATGACATGCTCTCCCTTTCGCTCATTTTAGATGGAAAATTTTTTACATCCTCTATAAGAAGCATACAAGATGCAAATTTGTTTTAACGTCAAAACATACATAAAATCAAAAGTCAAAAATTTTAAACGTTACATATTTTAATATATTTTGAAGATGGATATAATAAAAATGAAAAAAATTGCAATGATTGCTATTTGTTTGCAGTTAATATTAAAGAAGAAAAATCAGAATTACTTTAGAAGCTATTAATTAATTTTATATGTGTATTAATAAATTACATTTACTTTATATTAATTAAAATTTTTTCTTAAATAAAATAATAATTTTCTCTGGTTTAACCATTTTGTAAATAAAAAATGTTTTCATCAAATGTCAAAACAATACATACACATACTAGCCCACTAGGTACTTTCAAATAAAACTTTTAAAATAGAAATGTCCCCGTTTTGCATCTCGTGAAGGAGTGGATGCATAACGAATGCAAAATATTCGATAATATTGCCGAAGAGTACACGAAATGTAACCGAAATAATTTTTACATCTGGATGCATGCATCCCATATGTGAACTTACCCTAATGGATTAACAAATATAACAATTTATATACAAGAACAAGGATATTTTCAATTGTCCTTTTCGTCCTTAAAGGACGAGATGCGCCATTAAGAACATATATTTTGGGCAGGTGACAACACCAAGTATCCTTGAATTGTGCCGGTTACAACATTTGCGCAAGAGCCTAAAAAACAGCTAATACGCCAAAGCGCCAAAATTTATTTCAAACAAAAAAAATAACCAAAGTGGCAGCTCTGTCTACAGTTCTGTCATTTTTTTATGAATTACATCTGTCTATGAACTAATAAAAAGTATGTAATAAACAGGATAAAAATATTACACATAAAAGTCGGGTGAAAAAATGGGCATTTATTTTTAAATTTCAAAGGGCTATATTTCCTAAACTACTTTTCTTAAAAATTATGTTTCCAATGACCACAATTTATAAAAATCGGCCTAGTAGTTTCGTCGAAAAAGGTGAACAAAAATTGAGTTTTATATAATGATTTATGTGTTCTTTCAAAAACCAAATCATATAAAATGTCTGCTTTAGTACTTAGGTACCTACTTACTTTAATTCAGTTTTTTATAAATTGTAATAAATTATTCTTTTTTAAATTAATTTTTATTGTTAATTTATGTAATATTAATAATTTAATTTAATCTATAAATATTTAATATTATCTATTTCGATATTTCTAAAAAAAATAATGCTAAAATACGACAATCACAGTAATAAGTAAAATTTATTAGAATTGTAAATTTAAACATTAATAATAATATGAACATATATATATTTTTAATTTCCTTCTTCATTAATTACATTTATGCCATACCCTATTATTTCTACAAGTTATTTTTCACATCACAAAAATAATTATAATTTTTGATTTATTGAATTCGAATCCTTAATTTTGCTTCTACAAGACAAAAATCCATTTTTAAGTGTTCTAAAATAATCACAAATTAATGTACCTATTTTCAAATATTCAGTTCATCTAAAAAAAATGTCATACCTTTTTATTATAACATAAAATATTATACTAATGGGAGTGTATATTCTATATCCATATAGAATAGATATTAAAATAAAGTTGAAAGATATTGAGGACAATCAAAATCCGATTATGGATGATATTTGATTCCAAAATATTTTGATGGAATTAAGCTATATTGCATACATAAATATATAGGAGGGGTTCACTTAATGAACAGGCTATAAATAATAATTTTTCTTGCCTTCTGTTTAATTTCTGATGAAAATGATGATGGCCTAATATGCTTGGTCATGTTTTAACAATCCGAATGGTTTTATTTGAAATATTTGTGTATAAAAAATATGATATAAGTTTATACGCACATACATACATAAGTATATAAAAGCTACGATTGTTTCCCTTTTAAATTTTTAATAAATAAATTTGTATAAGAAATAATAGAAAATATGAAAATTTTTGTTTTGCTTGAATTCAATAAAGGTTTTCCAAAATACATATGTATCTACATAGTAATATATAAGAACTTTATTTTTATTTGGGGTTATGTTTACGTAAAATTTGTAAAAACATTTTCGTGTAAATCATTTAACTGTAAGCTGAAAATTAATTTAAAATTAATTTAGATTCTTGCAATGAATTTAATTTATTGATTATTATTTTTACAAGAACATTAAACTCTTTTTTTAACATTAAATTATCAAAAATATAAAGTTTTTTTTAATGCAAGTATGTATACTTTACATATTATGTAAGTATAAAGATGTTAGATTTATAATTTTTCCCAATTATCAATGGCAAAGCTGAATGAATTTAACATTTATTTATTTTTTTTACTCCATTTAATGCCATTCTTAAGTAAAAATCTTAAAAAATCAAAAATAAATATTTTTTTAGGATTTAATAATTGAATTCCGCAAAAAAATTAAATCATCATAAGAGCATTTTTATTTTGTTCAAGGTATTTGAAAACCACTTACTAAAAAAGAAAAATCTTTCAGCTTTTCACGCCTAAAGTACCGCCAATAGATTAATATTTTATTACAAGAAAAATTTTCAATTTTTGTTTACACACACAAAAGTAAAAAATAGCATAAATTTTCCTACTGTAAACTTTTTTAGAATTTCAATATTTTTTAAAATTTTTTTATAGTTAAGTAAATATAATAAGATGGTTTTGAAGTTTTTGTTACAAACTTAAACCGAACAGTTGAAACAGCAAACATAAATTTAATGGTTTTTATGTGTGGTTTATTATTATTTTTCGTACCAACCCTCAAACTTTTTGTAGAAAATATTAAGAACGGAAAATAAGCAAATTTTGTTCACACTGAGAAAATTTTGTTGGGTATGTAATAATTTTAGTATAAATTTTAAAACAATTGCTATACCAAAAACAATTTCTAATTAACAATTGTTACGGAGTGCCTCTGTTATATTTTTTGGCTACGGAAATACTGTCTAGCCATAAAAAAAATAAATAATATAAAGTGAAATTTGTATGTGAAAAAAAAATTTTACAATACGTGTTTGTGCAACTAAATAAAAGGGATAGATAGAAGGAAGGATATCTCATTAAATAATATTAAGTTAATTTAAATCTATTTATTATATATAAAACTTTATCTCATTTGTAAGAAATTTTTTTAGAATAATTAAAGTTCAACTTTTTTTTTTATATATTATATCTGCCGATATTTTTAAGACACTTTTGCCTTTAGCATGTGACCATCTCGGTACAAGTATTCAATTATAATTATATTTTAATATTTTGTTTACATTATTTTATTATATTTTATATGTTATTTTTGACCTGACCGGGGTTTGAACCCGAAACCTTTCGACTGAAAGACCGGTGACTTACGCACTGAACCATTGGTCAGATAAAAGTTCACCTTATTTTTAAAAGTTGATCTAAAAGTAATGAATTAAAGTCGATCTTAAATTATTAATGTACATATTCAATAATAATAATAATAATCAAATTATCAATCCAATAATCATAATTTATTTAATCATAATTTAGTTATCATTTTATATTATACATACATACTTCTTATGAATAAAATATAGGAGGTATTTTAACGTGAGGAATGGCTAAAGTGCCGAAACAATTTCTAGCAAATATATGTCGTCCCTCTACAGATACATTGAGATATCGTATCATTATTTTTCAGCCCTAAGGGAGTTAAGAAACTTCTAAAGGTACCAAGAATACTCCTTTGGTATGGCCTGATTCTTACAGACTAAACACACTCTTCACCTTTAACCCATAGAATGCGGTGAGTTCTTAAGTGGTTAAGAAGTATAAATAGGAGAGGGTAAGACTTAAGAGCGGAAACTTTGAATTAGAAAATTGGACTGTCCGGGAATAATGAATTCATCTATTATTATTACTATTTTGCCAACAGTTGATAACAGAATTAAGTCACCAGTCAGTTGCAACAATCTGTAATAAATAGCACCTTGATGTATGAGGTAATAGTCAACAGCATCTCCACTATAGTCATACTTCCCAGTTTGCTAATGGGTCATACTTCCTAAATTTAGTTTAAGGTTTCATTATGTTTTAGTCACAATTTTTTTTTTGCTTTTTTTTATGTATGGAATATAATTAAGAACAACAAAATATTATTTTAGAAAAATTTAACATATTTTGATATCTAAAAACGTGTTTTACTAATATTAATGATTCAAGATATAATAGTGCGTTGTAATAATTTTATCGTTACTTTTGAGCTTTAATAATAGAGATATAGCCCTTTACAAAAAGCGTCACACTTATTCTTTAAAATCTTTCAATTAGCCTGAAAATTGAAATTCATTTGGTTAAAAACAGTTTTTTGACAAATCGGCATTTCAAGAACGGCTATCATAACCATTGAACTCTTTGGAAAGGCAAAAGATTAAAAATTCCTTTAAAATGTCGTAGCCCAAAGTGTGTTAATAAAAATTTTCATAAATTTACTAAAATAGTTCTTTAAACCGATTAAAACTCATTAAAAAATTGGCACATTGGTACAACCGACTAAATTGGCACAACATTAAAATTATTCAGATAGAAATTTTGTATTGATAGATCAACGTGGGGGAAAGAATTAACGGATCGCAACCATACTAATCCAGAAAACTTTTCACTAAGGAACTGCTTTTTAACAAAATTTGATCCTAATCGGTCATACCGTATAAACATGATCATGAAAAGACGAAAATAACAAAACATCACATAAAAACGTATAGTTTCTTATTAAAGTGGTTCGCTCACTATTAAAGTTGCCATGGTCGTGTTTTACTGAAGGCATACTTCATCAAAAAGTTCTTTCGCACCACTTCTTTTTAAGTCAACTTTCTCTCATTCTTTTTTAATTGAATTCAAAAATTTCAAATTTAAAATGGCTTTAATTCATATAAACTGGCACCATAATCCAGTCCCGCACTTTTATTAATAAAATTTTACTGCATACTTTATTTTTAATCTAAGTTGCATCTTGAAAAGGATATTTTCCATATTTCGAAAACGAGACATTAGGATTATGTGAAATATTTCCTCTTAAAAAATTTTTGAAAAATTGACTTTTAAAAATAAGAAATGTCTGAAATAGTTAGTTATATTTAAAAAATAAAGTAAAAACCATTTTGACTATGAAAAGCCAGACTGTTATCTGTTTCCATTTTAAGGCATGGTATGATAATCAGGAAAGCATTTTGGATGCAAGTTAATCCCACGTTTATGCATACAAAAATGGTTTGATTTTGGCAGTAACGGCTCGCATCTCACTACGAACAACGTTGTGATCCTCACGATCATATCTAATTGAAACTGATGAGGTGTTCACTTTTGCAGCTGTTGTTTGTTTTATGGGTATTGTAGCGGATTGGAGCAAGCTCTCAGTAGCATAAACTCTACATTCCACTTGATGCACACAATTTTTGTTTTCAAATTTTCTAAATAGACAACGCAACTTCCACGCGTTTACCATTGCAACATCCGAATTATTATTAGAGGCCAATACCACTTCTTTCCATGAATACGAATGCGGCAGTTATTTATTGCATTATCGAATAAATCTACTCCACCCATTGTACGGTTATATTCAGAAATCGGGTTTGGCATGTGTATTTTAACATATTTTTTGTTTTTTCTGCCAAATTGCTTAGCAGAATGTATTGGTTCATGTATTAAGAAATTTTTCAATAAAGTTACGAGAAAATTGTCATTCAATCGCAAAGCAAGAATTTCATCCGCTTCCTCGTTCCTTTTCCTTCATTTCACGCAGATCAACAAGATTTGGTTTGTTTGTACAGTTATCTCGAATAGTTCCTTTTTGTAATATTAAAAAAAACGTTAGTTATAATTTTTATTTATGTGTTTACAAAAATAAAAACTTTACCAGCTACGAAATGACCAAGCGAAGAAAGGCGGCACAAAAGTTTGTGAGATGTGAAAAAGTTATCAAATGTAACGGCGTGCTGGTTTCGATTTTGTAAATTTGTTAATAAACATAAAACAACGTTTTCTCCTAGCCATATTGACTATCATTTTGCTCTGAAGCTCTTCTATAAGTTATAAATGAGTACAAAAAGACTTCAGCAGAACACAAACACCAGTACTTGAAACAAAATGGAATAGGTTTATCCTTAATAAACATTTTGCAGGAATGGTGTCCAAAATATGGAATCATTTGCTCATCTATCGATAAATTATGAGCAAATATCCTAAATTAGATAAAACATTTATTCATTTATTTCATTACTTTGTCTGCAGTTTTTATAATTACGGTGTTTTCATTATCGGAACAATCATCGAATAATTCTTCTATTTCTCGCAAATTCATATATTTTTTGCGGAAATTTTTTAATAATTTTATTCTCGTACTTTATTTTTACTAATTTAAAAAAAAACACTTTATTAATTTTTTACACAACACAAAACTTTATTAACACATCAACTTCTTAGTTCTTTCTAAACTAAACCTTTAAAATTGCAAAAGAATTTGCAAACAAATGAAATTAATTGAATTAATTGAAACAAAGAAAAACTTTCAACTAAATTGAATAAAATATTCATTTGCAAAATTTGAAATATAGAGAAACATTTTTCATATAGTTTAAATCTGATGTTTCGTTTTCGAACTATCGTATATCTCAACTAAAATGTTGTTGGGGATTTATATTAGTCATTTTCAAATGTTTTAGTTTAATTTAAATTTTAACAAAAAAAAAATTAAAAAAAAAAAGGAAATTTCAAGCTTTCAAGTATGACGCAAAGTGGTTCTCTCTCGCTTTTGAATATAATAATCCAAGAAACAGTCGATAAAATATTTCTACGAATTACGCAAAGAAGCTTAGGTTTAATTAAAAATACGAATCTGACAATCCCAGTGATAAAAAACATTATATGTTTCGTTTTCGACACATTCGGTTAATATGGGTTAAGAAGAAATGTAAACTAGGATAGTAATTTCTTTTAACCTGGTAACATATTTGAATATAACTATGATTTTCTATTTCTAAATCACTTTTTGAATACTAAATTTTAGATTTTTTTTTAATTTTTTATTAAACGCACCCAATAACAGTTACTAAAATCAAAATCCAATTTGTGGCAAAAATTTATTGTTATAATACCTATCAACGTTATTGATCGTAACTATTCTATTCGATTATTATTTTTAAAACTTTTACTTTTTCATAAAATAACTTGATGACTATCTACAAAAAACCATAATCGGTTTTCCCCTATATTCAGCAAAAAGCAATATTCTGATTTTAAATAAATCTAAAATTCCTCCTATTGACGACTTTTATCTTCTGCGTTTTTAACATGATACCAAATTTTTGTTTTTAGAAACAAATTACTAATTTAAAAATATTATTAATAATTAGTTATGTACCAATATTTCAGCGTGTTTTATCCCATTTACATTGAGTAATAATCCTCAAATAGTTTTAGACATTAATTTAAAAACAACATTAATTTACCTAGGGAGATATAATACCCCGCCCTTATTTTTAAATGATCTGACTGGAGATTTAATCCAAGACGTTCCGATTGAAAACCGGGTGATCTAACTATTGCATAATGATTCAGAAAATTATGGGACTGAGTGAAACAAGGTGGTCAAATAGTTTTGAGGAACGGAATGGTATAGTTTAATGTTATACTCATTTAACAATAATGAGGTAGTTATTGTATTATGTAAGGAAATCAGAAACAGTTTAGATAATATCTGTAGAAATGTCAATCAAGATAGGATAATATTTGTTAGAATATTCTGCAGCATGCATCAGAGCAAAACATGAAAAATTAATTCTGCTACCATTTTAGTGAAAATTAGAAAGTATTGCTAGAACTGATATTAATAAAAATCTTGATCCAAAAATGGTGTAAAATGTAGGATAAAAGAAGGTAAAAGGTTAATTTTTTATAAAAGGTTATATCAATGAAAATGGTACATGTTTATTACTATAAAACAATTAATGGTACGCTGTTCTCTCATAAGATAATTTACAAATATACTTTTAAATCTCCTGACGATTCAACCAAACCAATAAATGAGCATAGACGAAATCAAAAGAATCATTACTAGATGTAAGAATACGTTCATACGAATCATAGAAGATGTAAAAAATCATCTTCATACGAATCAAAGAAGATATTTATCGCTGTGACACAACGATAAACAGGCAAAGTTCAATCTGCAAAGTGAAAAGGAAAATTACCAATATAATTTACTACTCAGAAAACTAAATCCCTTACAATTAATAAAACCTACTACAATCGCTATATAAAATATAAATAGTACAGTGTAATTTGAGTAATTTAAATATATATTTTTACCTCAAATTATATAATCAACAAAGAAATTATTAATCCTTTAATGCATATTTTTTGAAGAAATTAACTCAATTTTAATTTAAAAATTAACACATTTTTAGGAATGTAGCTTATCTAAAATCTTGTAGTGTTTAGAAAGGAAATATTTTTAATAATATTTTTAATATATCTTAATTAAAATTAATAATTAGCCAATATTTAGCCAAGATTGGAAGTTTGGTTTTTGAAATTTAAAATTGATAGAATAACGATTTATTTTGGTTTCGTTTTTTTTTTTTAATTTAAATTTGTATAAATAAAACTTAAGTATCACATTACATTGAATTGACCATATAATTTCAATTGTTTTTAAATGTATAATATCTAAGCTTTCGTTTGTCTTTTTAAATATTAAGTAAATAACTTAAATACTGCTCTCAAAAATTAAAGAATAACTTCACTTTATTCAATCGTCCCTAAAATAAATTTACATGGGGTTGTTGACAGTTTTAATCTAAAGGCAAACACTTCTTTTTTGAAGTGAACCTATTAGTTCAAGAATTTTTTATAATATGTATAGTATGCGAATAATTACTTTATAAACGAATATTATAAATTATAATGAAGTAAATTAATTGAACATAATAAGTATGTATAATAAAAACATCACTGTTTTTTTCAATAATTTTCAAAGTTATTGTTTGATTGGCTCTAAAGTTTTATATTACATTTATATATGTACATATTTATATATGTATACATATTTTTTTATTATAATTGATGATATGGAATTAATTCAAGTATAATCAAATGAGAAGTACTAATTGTCAGGTCGCTTATCATAATCGCTTACTTCATTTTCCTGATTTTGGTTTTATTTATCAGTTTTTCGCAAATATTAAATCAGTTGGCTTATAAGAATTTTATAACCCGATAGCTCAAATAAAATGTTTTGCTGATAATAATAATAGAATTTTATGAGTAGATTTATAATTCCTAATCTTGTATTGGTTAATAGGAATTAAATTGATATTTATGTATACATATATGTATATGTACATACATATTATGTACGTCTAATGTACATAAAAATATATTTTTTATCTTTTTTAACAAAAAAAATTAAACTGAAATTAACGGAAATCTTTATTTGTTTTCATATAAATATTATTTAGAAATAAATTTAAAATTAATTTAAACTTTCTAATTACATTTAAAAACAAGGTAGAATGTAAAGCAACGGTTTTTAAAAGCGCACATTTCCAAAAGACAATACAAATTGTTTAGAATTATGACTTCGACAAAAATTTGAAAATTTTTGAAAATAGAAAAAATGTGAGAATAGAACTTTTCTGGTATTTTGAAGGGCTGTAACTCCGGAACCCTACATGACTAAGAAAACGCGTTAATACATGGAAAAATATATTATTGAGTCTTTAATTTTCACGTCTTACCGAAAAAAATATGTACAGGTGCCTAAGTTACAGGTGTCTAAAAATAGCAAATTTTGAATTTTTGAGGCGCAATAACTCTTAAACAGGGGCTGCTACCAAAAAATTTTCTGAGCAAACTTATACTAATTCTAAAAGTTCTTTTTTGTCTCAAAATTTCAAGTTGCTATCTCAAAGTGTACTGGAGTTATGAAAAAAGAAAAATCATGCAAAATTTGATTTTTACATAACGGTAAATTTAAATACTAAATTGAAAAAATATATATAATTTTGATATTAAAAATTCGTATGACGTTTTCAGATTGAAAAAATCTTAAGCAGAACTTGAAATATACGCGTTTAAAAATAGGGCTTTTTCACAGTTTGAGGGGCTGTAGTTCAGGGATGGGGCTACATGAAAAAGTCGTTCCACAAAATTAATTTTTTTATGAGACCTACCCATGGTTAAAATATTTTTTCTCTATCTTTGACGGTGTAGAAGTTTTGTAAACAGACGGACAGGCGGACAGAGTGAGACTAATAAGCACATTTTTCAAAATTTTTTGGGAAATGTGCTAAAAACGAATAAGATTATATAATTGCTATTAAGTCCATAAATACATAATATGTATATGTATTACGTTTTTCGTATATTTTCTAAAATAATAGTGTTGCGATTGTGAGAAATTTCCCATATTATGGAAAATTTCAGCATGACATGTTAAAAAGGGAAAAGTTCTGAAATTGTGGGAAATTTCAATATTTTTGATTATTCTTAAATTATCTAATACGAGTAGGTATATAAAGTGTTTTATTTAAAACAATAAATTTTTAATTCTTAATGATTTTTTTTATATTTACATTATAATAATAATAATACATATATGTTTTTTTTTATCTCGAAACGAATTTTAGTACTACAAATTTGACTTGTCGCCTTCACAAAGGCGGATCTAGAAATAATTTATGGGTAGGACACTAATAAAATTACCAAAACAAAATATTTTTTAAATTAAAAACTGCGTTCGTCTATTTTTCATCATTGAGAATCTGTCAATAACTTTTTCAATAGGAACTGTAATGTCATTATGACTATGTAAAAGAGCTAATTATGACTATGTAAAAGCGTTTTTCTCCCATAGAATTTCTCAACCAGGTTTTCAGTCTTCGCAACATAGAAAAACTCCGTTCTGCTGTCGAGACAGAAATAGGAATAGTAAAAAAAATCTTCAGTAAATATACATTAAGAAATGTGAAGATATCATTACATTTATGGCATCATTATAACTTGAGCCATTTAAACTTGTGTATTATACTTTAAAGGTCATCGCGCCGTACGCGTGTAGCTGTAAAAACGCGTCATTATAATTTGGCCTTTAATGGAAATGTTTTTCATAAAAATAATACTGCAATTATCCGAAAACTGTAGTCAAGCATATAACATGTTGTATACTAAATTAAATTAGTTTCTCAGGGTGGGCATTAGCCCACAGTTCCTCCCCGCCCTTAAATCCGCTAGTTAGTTTTCAATATGTTTTATTATTATCTGTAATTCAAATTTGATTATCTGTTATTTATTTTTGTTTTTCGTTTTTGTTTATATATATTTTAATTTATGTTATTTATTAATAAATATTTTTTTAAATCCAATCAATTTTTTATTAAAATACACATAGTTATTTCAAAAACAAATAACGTAGACAGAGCAATTTCTTCGTGGGAAATTTGGTGGGAATTCTCGTATTTTTAAATGGCGAAAAAAGGGAAATTCGACAAACAAAAAAGGAAATCCAAAAAAAAAAATCTGACTTCTCTTGTGTATAATATGTATGTACATAGGTATATTAAAAAATTTACAATAAAGTAAAAATAATATTTTTTTAAATTATAATATCTTTATAGTTTGCTGAGATATTACCTCAATTTTCTAAGATTAAAGAAGAGTAAATTACATAGATTTAAATAACTAAATAATCTAACTATAAGAACGTTTTTCGACGAATCAATCATATTCCTATATAATATCAATAATGTAACATTATTAAGGAAAGTTTTTTTGATTGATAATATTATGTAGGTACAACATAAACAATATGTATGTTAATATCTAATAAAATAACGTAATATTTTATGTAAAAATGTATGGTATGTTTTCCTGGTATTGTTAACCCTTGACTTGTCCTGTGCATCACATATGATACACAGACGTTTAAATTGATACGCAAGTTACATAATATTATGTTGACATAATGTAGCATGAGATATGTGTTGCCGTAATGTAGCATGATACATCATGTTGACACAACTTAATATAATGTTGCATGGTATTGTGTTGGCATAATATTATAGTAGCTCATTCACCTTTTTTGTTTTAAGCATTTTTATATTTTAACAATAACAGGAAATGCATTTAGCATTCCTGATTAGTTGAATTTATAAATTTTAAAAACAACATTATTTTTTTGATGATCTTATATATAAGTATAACTTTGTCAAATAAAAATTAGTCTTAAGAACACAACTAAATGATTAAGTCGTTTTATTTTCGTTCTAAAGAACGCGAAAAACATAATTGGCGCAGTCGGTAGGATTTGCTATCCAAAGATAGTAAATCTTGTGATACGAACCGTAAATTGAAATATTTAAATACATTTTTAATAATAAGAATTCAGTATGGTTGCACCAACGTTAAAAGATTTACGAAAAGTTACAGTATGTCAATTAAAATCACAATTTGAAGGATGAAGTGCTGCAAAATTGCATCCTGCTCAAAATGGAAAAGAAAATCCATTATCAGATAAAAAACAATTGAGCAAGAAATGGGAAATTTAAATTTCATCAATGGCATTGCGAATGTTAAGTGGAGCAAATTAAAACAGAAACTTCAGAGAAAAATCCGTTGCCGACCAACGAAATTATTGAAGAATAAATAAGGTATCAATTTTTTTTAGAATAAACATGGTTTTATTTAAAACTTTTAAAATAATATACATAATCATTTTTTTTCTAAACATTTTTTAATTTTAACTTAAAAGAAAATAAAATCTATTTTTTAATTATGTTATAAATTAGTTTTATATAAATGAAATTTATATATTTATAAATATATGAAATAAATATGTGATTTGCCGAAAATTTGGGCAAACCAATAATTATTAGATAGAAGAAATATTGTTGAAAACTTTTTGCTAACAGACAAATATTTTTGCATATAGAATATATGTAAATCAAATTTTATTATTTTTGGCTGTAAAAATAAAAATTTTATTATTTGTATAAATATTCTATACATTATTTTAGAATTAAATTTTTCCTTTGAAATAGATCTTAAGATATATTTCAATGCTTTGAATAATTTAATAAATTATCCTATTTTTTAAATAAAAAGTTTAATTTAATCCAAAGCCTTATTCTAAAAAATAAAGCAAAAATATGTTCAAAGTATAAAAAGCCAAAATATAAATTCGACGTAACTCTTAAGAGAATGTCTTTTACAAAATTTATTTTCAACATTATTTCTTTACTCTAAGCTTAAAAAACAAAAAAAAAATCAAAATAAATATTATGTAACTCTTAAGAGAACATAATTTAATTTTAAAGCAAAAATATAAAATTTAAATTCATATTTATTACAAGTACAATTTTTTTTTGTTCTATAAGAAAAAAAAATATGATTAATTAAAAAAAAAAAAAATATGTATTAGGTAATACGTACACAATATCATAATGTAGGTATAAGTATGTAATTGCAAAAATATAAAACGTCGTGAATTTGCTGATTTTGTCTTGGAACAACTTGAAAACGATAACGATTTTTTTAAGAAAATCATCTTGTCCGATGAAGCTCACTTTCATCTGAGTGGTGCGGTAAATAAAAAAACTGTCGAAGAAAATCCACAAAATTATTCATGAACAACCTTTACATTCACCTAAATTGAGAGTTTGTTGTGGTTTTTGGTCTGGTGGAATCATCGGTCCGTACTTCTTTCGAAATGAAGCTGGTAACACCGTTACTGTCAATGGCGAACGGTATAGATCGATGATAACCAACTTTTTATGGCCGAAATTGGAAGAAGTTGATCGACAACATCTGGTTCCAACAAGACGGGGCTACGTGCCACACAGCACGTGCAACAACCGAATTATTGCGAGAAAAGTTTGGAGATTCGATTAATTCAAGAAATTGTGACATTGAATGGCCTCCAAGAATTAACACCAATTGTTATTTAACACCATTAGACTATTTCTTGTGGAGTTATTTGAAGTCATTGGTCTTTAGCAATAAACCACACTCTCTTGAAGCTTTAGAAGTCAATATTGAACGTGCTATTCATGACATACGACTTGATTTAGTGGAAAAGTGCTCGAAAATTGGGTTCATCGAATGCGTTCCTGCAAAAGAAGTCGTGGAGGCCATTTGAATGACGTTTTACTCAGAACTTAATTGTATCGATTGTACTTCACATTAAATAAAAAACATGAAATTCCTTACCAATTAGTGTGTTTTTTTTTAAAAGAAATTATATCACTCAAATTGGAAAACCCTATATACACAATTAAAATTATTTCAAAGTTCATATTTTGTTAAATGCATCCAAAATCGAGGAAGAATCAGTTGCCTTTGTCAACTCTTAGATAACCCGGCCCGTACGAACCCGTATGTTCAGTCTGTCACTCTACTCTACTTTTAATTTTCGGTATTTTAAAATAATTTGGGTGAATTTTATAATTTCTAGCACTATGGTTTGTACACATTATATTCAGATTTAGCCCCAAGTGATTACTTTTTGTTTCCGAATTTAAAAAAATGACTTGCTGGAAACGGATTCACTTCAAATGAAATGGTTATCGCTGAAACTGAAGCATATTTCGGAGGTCTTTAAAAATGTTTGATAAAGAGCATTGACTTGGAAAGAGACTATGTATGTTGAAAAATAAAAAAAAATACAAAAAAACCGTTTTTTAATATGAATACAGGAAATTTTTCGGACTGCCCTCGTAGGTATATTATTTTCCATTATTGATGAAAATGTGTTCTTGGTACTTAAAAAACTAATTTTAATTTATAAAATATAAAAGTGTCGTCTACAATTATAATCATATTTGCTTCAGATCTTTTGTATACGAGAAGCGGAATAAATTATATGTATGTACGTAGATACATGCATACATACATATGTACACTACATATCTACTTTATTATTGAGCAAAAACTCATTTTACAAAAAGTTTAAATTTCTAAATCTCATTTTACAAGTTACTCGATTATTAAATTTCCATATGGTTTTTTGTACATAAGTAAATACATTTATACATTCTTAACAACAAATTATTTATATATATGTATGTAAGAAAGATCTCCTCTCGTTGGAAATATTGATTTTAGAAATGGGTGATTCCTGATTCAAGAATCAAGCAAGTAATTTGTCAATTATGAATTGGAATCAATTAAACAGAGGAATATGTTATCTAAGAAGGAGACATTTTTTGAAAGCTGGAGTTTAAATCATTTTTACCGGAAAACCTGAATTTTGCTGATTTCTTTAGGAATGTAGATATTTTAAGGTATTAAAATAAAAGAAAAGATTAGTTCTTTTAATAGATTGCATAATGCAAAAAATGTCATGTATCCGTTTAAAAAAATAATTTTTCAAATGATTTAAAATCTCTTTTTACTGGTGATGAAAAAAATCATTTATGGCAATTCTATAATTTTAAAGGGGTTGTTCCTAAGTATTTTTTTTATATTTTCAGTTTTTTGATAAAGTGCACTAATGCGAAATAGATCTTTGTTATTTGACTGTTGCCAAGTTCATTTAGTTCATTATGTTTTTTGGGAAATCAAAAAATTTCTACTCGTTAGAATGAAAGAAAGGAGAAGTGAGTGAGTAGCTATAAATAAAAGAATCAAATAAAGGAGAATAACCTTTAACGAAAAATTTAAAGCAGATATGTTTGTAATTTTTTAACTACACTGTACATTATACATTTAATTCCTATATAGTATATTTACATACATATATGTAAATATTTTTAAATCATTTTTTTAACTAGGTATATTTTAGTTTTGTTTGCCAAGTACTTATGTACATTCATAAGTATTAATACATTTTATTATTATACCCTACACTTAAAGTATAGGGTACATTAACTTTGGTATGGTATTTGTAAACACGGAAAGGAAGCGAGTTAGATATGGACATATATTCTGAATCAGGATCACCTTCTGAGTCGATTTAGCGATGTTCGTCCGTCCGTCCGTACGCACGATAACTCAAAAAATAATGATGCTATTTTGATGAAATTTATACTGTAGGTTAACAATGACTAAAGTAAGGCGGGGACTGCAAGTGGGCGAAATCGGACCGTGGATTCGGGTACTTCCCATACAACTTTCAAAACCGAATACGCATATCTTCGAAATTAATAAAGATAGAAACTTAAAATTTTGTACGAGGCTGTGCTTTCCTGAATCCCTGATATCCCTAAAATTTGAGATGAATTGGAGTAGTTGTTCGGGTACCTCCCACACAACTCCCAAAACCGAACAAGCATATATTCGAAATTAATAAAGATAGAAACTTCAAATTTTGTACTAGAGTGTTGTTTCCTGAATCCCTGATTTGTCCAAAATTTGAGATGAATTGAAGGAGTTGTTTGGGTACCTGAAGTACCTGGAGTTGTTGGGGAACAAGCATATCTTCGAAATTAATAAATATAAAAACTTGAAATTTGATATAGTGTTCTACCCGGTTCTGATGATGTCTCTAAAATTTGAGATGAATTGGGGTGGTCGTCCGTGTGCTTTCACGCACTTCCCAAGAGCAACAAGCATATCTTCGAATTTAATAAAGATAGAAACCTGAAATTTTGTACAAAGGTTGTAAAAGCATTTTTTTTTTATATTAAATACCTAATTAAAGTAACTTATGGATTTTTAATTTAATTTGAATTTTTTAGGTGTAGGGTATAAATAAGTCGGTTGCATCGACTTACTGTTCATTTACTTGTTTTTATACATGTATGCATGCATATGTAAGTATAATAAAATATAATTCTTAATTTATTTACTATGATTTTATTTTACAATTTTTAATTAGTAATAAAATGTCAAAAGTCCTTAAATGTTTTTCTATAAAAATGAATTAATTATAAGTATGAAAAGGATATCAATCATTTACCATTAAATTAATAAAAAAAATTGCGATGATAACTCTTATTTAACAACTTAACATAATTAGAATATGATCTGATAATTCTGATTACCTAAAAGAACGAGTGATTTTCAAAATCAATTAATTCAATTGTCTACCTTTACATGTTGCCTTGTGTTTTTTTCCCTTCTGACATAATGACTTTTGTTTTAGTTTAAGAAAAATATTTCTCAAAGGTTTTAAAACATGTCCCTTTTTGTTTTTTTACGTAATACTTTACTTTCAGTTTAGCGTAATAATGATGTTATATAAAATCATTGTATATTGTGTAGAATTTAAATACACACTTCTATATAATTATATAAATCCATACTTATGTACATATATTAAATGCTTGATTTGAATTCGACAAAGTGATAAGTGTGTTTGGTTTTAGCAAAGTAATGTAAATGTTATACCTGGTTATACATAATTACATATATACATATTCATGAAGTTATGTAAAATAAAACTCAGCTTATTATTTAATCTAAAGTTATAACAAGGTATGTATGTATATAAGATATAAGGTTTGTGTCATGAATTTTAATTTTACTGTAAAATCTGAATGATTTCTTTCTGATTTAATATTTAAGTTTTAACTTAAAAAGTGTAAATTGAAAGTATTGCTGTTGAAGGTAAGTTGATTTAGAAATGGTAAATAAATGAAAAATATAAAGAATTTTCGATAAATAAATTTTAATTAAAATAAAAAGCATGTTAAACTGCGTAGGTATAATACCAAGTTCTTTCAACAGATTCGCTAAGCTTTATTTTACAAATATTTTGTAAATTATTTATTTAGAATTAATATTAAAGAATGTAAATTGTTATAATTGTTTTCTAGACCAAATTTGTAAAAAAGTTTCATCAATTTATTAATCAAAATTATTTTAATTACTTAAAAATAATTATTCGAATGAACACTTTATGTAACATTTCAGACCGTTGTCTATACCTTATTGTATTGCAAGTGTTTAAGTACAGGCCCCTTCTTCTTAATATTTAAACGTCGTCACCCTTAAATAATGTTAAAACAAATAAACCCAGATGGATTACAATAATATAGAGATAGTATATGACATGGAAAATAAACGAAACAATACGGGTAATATTGTGCATTCCTTGATATGTACATATATACATATGTATATGTATTTACATACATATATTTTGTCGTTTCATATATACCTTTAATATTTCGTATGAAATACAACATCAAGTGTTTTGTTACGAGAGGATTATCGTTATAACATAGATCCCTTGTGTTAAATATACATAAGTAATATTTATTGTACAAGGGTAGAATCGAATAAATGTACACACGTTTCATTTGTTTTTCTGAACTCACACAAATGTAATAGATTTTATGTGGTATACAACCAGAAGTGACAGATTTTTTGAGTTTGGAAACGCTTTAAATCAACAATAATATAAAAATCAGAAATTTTGAAAATTTTTTTTTTGTTATAGGTAATTGAAAACCAGATAGACTATATTATAGAATATAGGCCATAAGTTTGGGTATTTTTTAATGTATTAATTTTACGACGGTGGAATGAGTAACAATGCTTTATACTTAGGGGTTTAAATTAAAAATTATCTTGATGATGCAGATAATGGGTTTGCGTAACTGGGCATTTGTTTATGTACTTAAACTCTCAGCAGGTGATTAAAAAAATTAGAAAAATTATTCATTCAGTAAATTATTACCTTCCGTGTTATTAATAAAACATTGATAAATAAATACCATTGTTTTCTCTTACGTTTGTTCTTAGAAATTATAGTTATTAATAGTTTTACCTAAAATATAGTTTAACTTCTTTAAAATATTTTAGTAGGTACATATGTACATACATATGTATGTATGTATGTATATTGAAAAATTAAAATTATTACAATTTTGATAAATTTACTTTGTAATCTTTTATTTTTTTTAAAATTTTGTACATCTTGCTTATATAAAAAGCATACATACTTAGTTCATCTTTGTTTGTTCTAAAAAAACATAACGATGCATGTATTGTACATATATGTACATTATGTATGCACGTGTGCCTATGTAGTCTGGAAAAAGTTTAGCAATGGCCAGTGATGGAATTTTCGATACAATTGTACTTTTTTCAATACAATTGATTTCACAAAGTACCTTAGTACACTTGAGCCTAAATTCAATACATTCCACTAAAAATTTTATATATAGGTATATATACACATATAAAATTTCTAATTAAATTAAAAAAAATATATGTAGGTATAGGTACCTTCATAGGTTTGTAACTTTTCATATTAATTAAATAATTGTTACATCTGAATATATGTAGTTTTCTGAATATTTTTAGTTTCTTATAAAATTTCGGCAATTCGGTAAATTTGTTAATAAAAAATTGGTAAATGTAGGTACAAGTAAAATAAAGTAAAGTAAAATAAAATAAAAGTACAAGTTTGAGTCTTCAATCAATTGACAAGGTGCGTATGCATTTGTTAAGTACATCCAATTCATAGTATTAGATTCCCCATAATTTTTTTGAAAATAATGAAATTTTATTATAAGAGAAGAGAAGAGAATTTAATATTTTATGATATTTTATGAAAACTTTTATCAACTTCCAATAAATTTTCATTTCGTTAACAAGTTTAAGCTTTAGCTGACCATACAGATACAGTTCTAGTTCTATATATTTATGTACATATGTAGTTTTATAAAGTAAAATTAAATCGTATTAAACTTTATGTTATATTGTTATAAAATTAAATTCTATTAAACTTTATGCTATATTGTTGTATAAAAATTGTCATATGTACATACATATGTATGTATATTTAAATAAATATAGAAAAAAAAATTCTGTGTTAAATAGTGCTATGACGCCTAAAATAGTACACAGAAACAAAAGCTGATCCAAAGATACAAGAGTCTTTCCATAAGAGTAACGAACCTAAAAGAATTTTATGCCAAACGCGTTAAAAATTATTTGAAATAGTATAATATGCATACATATTTGTTGATTGCACCAGTTCTTCTAAGTTTTCTTGAATTTTTTTTCTTTTTCATACCTTAAGTTTTCATACCTTAAGAATACAATAAGTTTTCACATTTGCTCCACCTGTTACCTAATCTAAACATTGTTTTAAGTTTAAAGTTTATTTTAATTTAATTCCATGGTATTCCTCGACCAATTGTTCCGAATTTCATAGGTTTGGTCTGACTATGTTTTTATAGAATACAGTAATTTTAATATGTACTTATTTCAAACTAAAAATATATATGTATATGTATATCTAAATACATACATATTTTAATTACCTAAGTCCATAAGTACATATTCATACATAATATGTACTACGATGAGATGGCTGATTTTTACTTTAAAGAAGAATGTCATCAAAAGAAAAAGAAGTAGGTATACAAATGAACAATAAGCCGTAGGAAAATCATGGACTTATTGCGCTCCATTTATTTTGATATATGTAATCTAATAACAGATGTTTTATTTATGCTAATAAATAAAATTATAATCAACAAAGAGAGAAAATTAATGCAAAAATCGAAAATCAATGCTTACTTGCCTTTAATAAAAATCTAAGCCTCACATTTTTTCTGTTAGTTAATAAAAATACCAATTATAATATTAATAAAATGTAAAATTTATTAAAAAATTATTGCCCAAGTGTGCATTACATTAATTTAGCCGTCTAACTCTTCCAACAACAAAATTAATAAAAATGTGATTTGCAAATACATACATATGTATGTATTTTATGTAGGGTTATATTCTATTGTTTTTGCAGAGTAAAAAGGACACTTTCATCTTGTTAAAAAAAATTTACACAATTTATGTAAGTAACTATATATTATGTACATATGTATGTGTGCATAAAATATGATTCGTTTTAGCAATACATATTAGAATGTTCGACTATAAGAAAGAACTCAAATGTTCTCGTACATACATATGTATGTATATAAAAATACTATAAAATAATTTTTTGTTTTTAAATATAGTACAGTACCTGATATTGCATTATTGCCTCTTACTAATTTAATAGAATTTTTTTAAATATATAAATAATTACATATGTATTTAATTACCGACCGCATATACATAACTATGTATAAATTTGTACCCGAGATCTTGGCAAATGTACACTGCTCACTCCGGTCTCCGGTGCGTAGAAGGCTGTAAAAAACTTTTTAGCGTGATGTTTTACTGAGTGTGTGTATGTGTGTGTGCGTGTATGCCCGTGGGCACGTGTGCACGTGTGCAGCATAAACGACTGAGCGGAATTTTTTGAATTTTCACATTTAAGGTTTTGATGTAAATATCTCGGATTGTTTATCCTTTGGAGCAAACCGGAAGTAGTAGTTTACTAGTGTCATTATTAAGTTTTTTACGAATACTTCGTAACAGAAAAATATTTTGAGAAAAAGTATTAAGAAAAAAGTGTCACACAATTAAAGAACAACAACTTTGATATAGAACATTTTTAGTCCGACTAACTTTAACTTTTTTTTCATATGGCGTGTTTAATATTATTAATATTATTATAACACGCCATATGAACTTTATGAATGAACAAATTTTTTTTGTTTTTTTTTATATCCCTAAAAATTTATATGTATGTATATCAATGCATATTATGCTCTTGTTGATGACGCAACATTCAAACTGTAAAATTTTTGTTAGCTACTAGATTCAATATTAATCTTATGATTATTTTGTATTTGTTTACAGTTTTTATTATTTTGTACGTCTAATATCTATGAATGAAAAAAAAAATCATGTACACACATACATAAATAAATGGATGTTTGAATTAAAAAATGATGTTAAATTATTAGAAGTTAAAATGCTTTGATATAAATAATTCAATGCAAAAAATCTATGAATTTTGGAATTATGCTTTTCATGTAGTGGCGGTCGGTCCTGTGGTGGAGACATCTGATTTTTTTTTCTATATGCCTGCTTGCATTTAATAAATATTTATTCAAAACATAATGTACATATATGTAGATTCTTCACAGTTCAATTCAAACAATCGCATAAAACTAATATTTTTATCCTACAAATATTTTTGTATGTAGATACATACATACTTGCATATAGATAAGTATGTTTACAAAAAAATTTAATGTTTAACTGTTGATTTTTTTACTCGTACATTTAATGAATGACTAATGAATATACATATGTACATACTTACATATGTTTTACTATATACCTACATATGTACGAAAGTATGAAATGAAATTAAAGTATGAAATGGTCTTGTTATAAACTTAGAACTATTGCCATTTTTGTGAAAATTTATAGATAAAGCGTGCAAATAGGTGTACGTAAGTACATACATATGTAACTATAATTTTAAATTTCATTATTCTTTTTGGCTTTATAATATTAATATTTGCATATTAAACTTGAACTGCTACTAATAAAAAAATAATGTAGATTTTGACTACTTTCAATCGTTCAAAGTAGTTTCTAGAGGATTGTTTGTAAAATGTAAACCAAACTAAACTATTTTTGTTATCTTAGGATCTTTAAAAAAGTGTTTGCCATTTTTAGATTTTTTTTATCTACCTGGATTACATTTCATGTTTGTATTCAAAATTGTCTATGTATTAAATATATTTTACAGAGCATGAGCAAAACACACGCCCAAATTCTCTTATATGTAATATGAAAGAAATATGTACATACATATAAGTATGAAAGAAATTGAAAGCTCTTTTTATTTTTTTTTTGTCAGTTTGTCATACAAATTACAATTTTTCAAGAGAGGATACAATTAAAAAAAATGAAAACATTTTATTTTACTGGAAAATGGAAACAACAAAAAAATTTTAATTTATATTCCTAAATTCCATGCTAATATTTAAGTGTTGGTTCATTAAAATATGGTATATGTATATTGCATTATCATAGTTTTATACCATATAAAATATAAAAATACGCACGATTTTGCTTATGTACCCATGCAAAAAAAGTGCAAGATATTAAACAAACTTCAATTTTTAATTATTATGGCTACTGACTTTTTTTTTTGCAAATTTACTCAATGGTGTTTATCCGCCTGTTTATACTGGTTGCATAGTGCATTATTCAGTTGCAACTTTTTCGTTTTCTTTCCCACTTCCTCGCTTCTCCCAAAAAATTAAAAAACGAAAAAAAACGACGAAAATGCGTAAAATTCCGAAAATCTTTATTTAGCTGTACCAAGATTTAGCTGATTTAGCTGTTGCAAGTCAGCAGTACATGCAAAGCAAAAATAAAAAATTTTATCAGGTCTAAAAATAAGTTATAATATTAACGCACACACACCCATATTCTTGAATCCTATCATACGAAGAGTATCACTGACGCATTGATTTGTTATTCTGCAAGAGCAAGACTCTAAAGTGATGTTTTCAATTTGACGCGATATTAAATATCAAAAGTATCGTGTGTGGTGTTTCTGGAAGACTTTTTCTACGAAACGATAGCCATTTTCTATCACAGTAAAATTCTTGTACGATAAATATCACTTTTAAGTAATTCTTAGGAATAAAGTATTTTTTTTTAGTTTTTAGTTAAGTTTAAGTTTGGTTTAAGTTTAAATAAAAATATAAAAATTGATAGAGTCGAAAGGAAGTATGTAAATTAGTATTTTAGTGAATGTTGTTTTTGTTTAGTATATTTTACAAATTAAAAAAATTTTTTTTGTTTTACTTATATATTGAACTAGCATCGGAGTACATACATAGTTATAAGTTTAAAGAAGCCCCCGTACTTCTTGCACTGGAAGTCGGACCGACATGATTTAAAAAACGTACTCCCTGATTTTGTTGTAGAATTAAAATATAGAAAAAAAAAAACGGTTCGACTTTAAGCCCGCCCAAAAAAATAGCCCCCAAAAACTAGGGTGCCACTTTTTGATACTTTTCTCATTTTTTCTTTATTTTTAATTTTTATTACAAGATCGGGGACACTTCGGTCCGACTTCTGGTTCGCAAGATACGACGGGTTCTTGCAACTTATGAATATGTACCTTCATTTACTATTTAAAAATCAAACCTCTTTTTTTATAATTTTAGCTGACGTAAATATGGCGAAATTTTCATTTGACAGTAAATTACTACCAACATAACAAAAATTTTCATCATGAGTCTTCGACAATTACAAATTTATATAGACGTGATGTGATACATATTTTCATACAAAATACAATTTAATGTAAACGCGAGAGTTTTGCAGCACAATTTAAATACAAGAATGAAGACATCATTGCATACAGAAATGTTAACAAGTGTAAACAGGGCCTATAAGTATTCTTTTGTTACATTTTAAACAGAAGAGTAGAGTAAGCGGCAACTTGCAAGAGGCATCTTTTTATACTTGTACATATGTACATACTTATTTATGTTGTACAGGTTATATAATATTATTAATCAAAATTGAAATTGAAGAATATTAATATTCTTTTTAAAAATTAAGAATCAATCGCCTCCGTCTAGCATTACTTAGAATTAGAACTAGTTGCGAGTTTGATAAAAAAAAAAAGTGGAAAAAAATATATGTACATATGTATGTATGTATGTATGTATGTATGTATGTACCTATGCTTATTTATTATTAACTTTTATTTATTTATTTCACTATATTATTAATTATTATACTAGAAAAGAACAACTATAGGTATAATATTAAAATTTATATTGTACATAAATATATTAAACAGTAATATTTAATCAATTGATTACTGATTACTCGCTTATAATAGGTATTGGTGCAAGTTTGGAAACGCAAATACTTTTATAAGTAATTTATGCACCATCTATTATTTAGTACTTACAATAAGTAATTTTATTGGCGAAATATATATGAGCCTTTCCTTTACTCCTTTTGTCATAAATTTGTATGAAATTTTTCGTCATGATTTTATATGAAAATTTTCTACCTCGATTAAACGCATTTACTTTAAAGTGTTGTGTTGTATATGCTCTATTATAGAAAAATAAAATATATAGATATAGCTATAATGTATTCAGTATACATAGATAAAATTTATAAATATGATTGAATAGATACTATGTATAATGTAAAAAAAAAACCTCAAATCTATCTCGATTTGTTTCTTCCACATAGTACCTACTACCTATTATGACATTCGCTAAGGTTAGAATACAAATAGGTACATAATATGTATATTTTTTGGTAATAGTTTTCTATTACCGAAACTACAAATTAAAGTATAATTAGTATTCGCCCGCCCCTCGAAATTCGAGGTGTTTTAATAAGCAATTGTAATTCACGCATTCAATAACAAATATTCGGGATTTTTAAATTGACTCTATCAAATGTATATGATATATGTAAGGATATTTGTATTATTATAGTTTTTTTTATTTATACGTTGAACTTGAAATTTGAAGTTGTTTGATAAATAACTGTGATTAACCACAATTATCAATAGCCAATATTTATAATTTTTTAATTTACTCTAACTAATAAGTGTTTCGTAGCCCTCAAAAGGGCTTTATTTATATTTGATTTTAATTCATATGTCCATTTTGAGTTAAAAACGAAATAAGCTATTTGTTTTTTGATTTTATTATAAAGAAATTATATACAGTATATACATATACATATGTATATAGTATATAGTTTCTATATCATTTTATTTAAAACTTAAAAATACAATTTTCAATACTTACAGATTATTATTAAAATATCAAAAAAAAACCAAAAAGAAAAGAGAACCGAATCGAACTTGCAAACTCAAAACATTGCTAAGTTTAAGAATCGGCCACTGCAGTCACTCCACTGCACCAACACTCAACTGAAATTTGTACGTTTATATTCAGTTATATTGTGAATTTCCTACAATGCAAACTATTTATCATTTTAAAATTTTGTTTATGTAGGTGTTTAGAAAAAAAAGAAAAAGCAAAATTGAAAATTTAGCGGAATCAAAACGCGTCTTATTTGAATACATTATAGATAATAGATTATGTATACTATATGATATTATGTATATTCTTGACATGGGTGTTTTATAAAAATGGAAAATTAATAATGAAAATTTTGGAAAAGAAAATTTTGGAAAAATATTGATATTGTAAGATGGTTGTACTGAATATTTATCATTTAAAAAAAAATGAAAATCGGTAAATCATTGAGTAAAATGATTTTAAATATCTATCATTTACAGATTAAATATTATGTTATGATAATCAACTCATCATATTCAGTATGTATGTATGTATGTAACAAACATGAGTAACCTGTGTAAACTTAATATTTTATTCTATAATAAAAATTCTACTTTGAAAAAAGTATATACATATGTATATCTAACTACCTAAATGTCTATACATATGTACTATAATATAATAATGTGTCTATTAGATTCAAAAGTGATATATTCAGATTCTTGCATTTTGCTAATAATAAAAAAAAACGATTTATTCTTAAAACTAGCGAGATATACTATTTTTATTGTTTATAAAATATAGTTTACAGAATTTAAATTTAATATAAACTAGTAGCAATAATGAGGTTTAAATAAATTATTAATAATTTTAAAATAAAATTTGGAATAGGAGAGTTTTGAAAGTTACTAACTGACAGTTTTGAAAATTACTGTAATGGTTGTTTTCAAATTTATTGCCAGTAAAAATTGAATGATATAGTTTGAATAGCAATTACATCTAGAAATATTTTTATCTATTTATAGGGCAACATATACTATTAGTGGTACTGTTACTACAACACATCTACATAGTTTAGAAAGAATATAGGCACATTAACAAAATTATTCTTTTTTAATTATTTTCAAATTTCTTAAAATAAAATTAATTCAAATTTTAATAAAATAATAATAAATTAAAACAAAATAAAATAGTTACTACAACATATAATAAAATTTCAGATATAAAAAATAAACGAAGGAATTTCGGATTTCGTAATATAGTACCTATTATGAAAAATTTTTTTTTAATATAACTTTGTTATTTAGATTCTCAAACAAAATTCTTCTTCATGAGACTCGCAAATGTGGTCATTTTCATCATGAATTTCATTAGTATTATTATTATTATTCAAAATATTTTTATAAAAATTTAATTTTTCCATTGACCTTTGATTCCATTCGAAACCAAAATGTTTTTTTTTTATAGGTTATCTACATCAGTTAATTTAGCGTCTTTAACTTTTACACCATTTGTTATTGTAATATGTATGTTGATTTCATTAATCGCAAATTTTTTCTCATTTTTATATTTGGTTTAAAAACACCAGTTGAAGATCTATAAAATATCTCATCTTTAACAGTCACAGTGTTAGTTGCAGATTTTTTCTAAATGAAACGCTTGGACTCATTGAATTTAAAGTCCTATGCAGAAGGTGGTTTAATAAAATTTAAAACTTCTTTTTTAAAAATTATACTTCGCAATCACTACTTCTTAAATTTACTGTTTTACCGTGCTTCTGGTAAATACTTAAATATACGTCTACACTCTACGTCAATAATTGTTTCTTTCGCCCGTACTTTTCTTTTTGGCGACCACTTTTATTTCTTACTTTTACTTACTATTCTGGGAATATTGTAAGTTACTAATTTTTTAAAATTGTTATATGTAAATTATTTTATACGTTACGTATCTAGCTATTATGATATAATTAAACTAAAATAAAATTCAACGCATACAGGTTTTTATACAAATTAAATTATATTATTATTATTAAATTATCACATTTAGCGGTAAAAATAGTAAACTTTGTTAAAATTTAGAGATTTTTGAAAATCAATTTAATTTTGAAATATAGGGGGCTATCGCCTTCAAACTCATTCTACTTAATTATTGAAAGGCTGATTTTGAATCCAACTTTAAAAATCTATACTAAAGTATGTCAACGCATACAGATTTTCATACAAAAGTATTAAATTATCTTAAAAAAAGAATTAACGATTTCCATAACTACAATCGAAAAATTAAAATCCGGTCAAATAATTAAAAAGCAAAACGTAATACAATTACATAAATACAAAAATCTTAACGGTTTCAAAATTTTGGAAGCTTGAACGAAATTGATTTTTTAAAAGGCATAGCAATAAATTTGTCATTGTAACTCCATGTAACAAATAAGAAATTTATTGCTAAATAAATATTTTCATTTTCTTCAATTAGCTACTGATATTTATTTTTGTTTAATTTTTTTTCTGCTATTAATATAAATTAATGCTTTTCTTACTTTAAATTAAATAAATTTTAAAATTTACTTTCAGTTTTTATATTAAATAAATTAAATCCCGGAAAAATCCCGGAAGGTAAATTTCCGGTATTTCGAGTTTCCTGGATTTTTAAAATTTGCGGGATTTAGAGGTATTCCCAGAGCTGAATGGGCTGTTGCTACAACTATACCGAAAATAATATAGCTGACGGCTATAATATGCTGTCTGGTCGGATAATTTCGGTAATGTCATATTTTCCTGGAAATCAAACGACATTGTTAATAAGTTGATCTTATGAATACGCAATTTCGTCATTAAATTGTTTTTTCTGTATCTTTCTCAATTTTGAACAGTTCTTTTAATTGTACACAAGTTGAACACACATCGGTTGATGAAATTTTAAAACCAAGATTAAAACATGTGTTAAAAATCATTCTGAAATAGCTTGACCTAATTGCTTGGTGTGAATTGGCAATGTTATAACTACGCCACATTTTGTTTATGGACAGTTGGCTCGGTAAATATTGACGCTTGCGAACTTAATTTCTGCAATAATGAACCTCAACAGTTTTATATTTTTTGATAAATTTAATTACATTATTTTTTCTATTTGCATTTTTCATTGTCTTTCTATCACCCCCCGCGTGTCAATAGAAGCTAAACAAGTTTGAAAAAGTTTTTTACATATATTTTGGACACGATCTTTACTTACTTTTAAAATATTTAAAAATTTCTTTTGGCAAAATTTCAAAAATATATGGCATCTGATATTCTCAGCTGTTACATTTGAAGAAACCGTTATCTGAATGATTGCAATTGCTTACCATATCGGGTAATTTCTCTTCTTTGATAACTAAAGAATATTGTAATATTTAGAACAATATTAACTAAAACTGTGAAAATTAAAAAAATATTATTTACCTAGTTTAGCAATCGATCTTTTCCAATTTTTTATGCTTTTTTTTTTCTACAATATGACTCCATATTTTTGTCCAAAAACAATATAAAAGATTTTTCATTATAGAAATTGTATTTTATTTAATCAACAATTGGAAGCAAGCACTAATTGACTAATAAACTAAACTTTTCAATACAAAAATTGCAATATTTACATATTTTCCCGCCAAAATCTGGAATAGTGCAGTTTTGGTTCAAATCTTTATAATATTGAAATAGGCTAACTTTGATCAAGAATTGGAATAGATTAATTTTGCATTTAAACTTCACTTGAAATAGATCACCTTTTGAAACAAATATGAAAATTTAATCTTATTTTCTATGAGAATTGACACCTTTAGACTAAGTTTTAATTCTTTATCAAGTTATATTCAAGATGAGCAACAAAATGTAGAACAAACTTAATTTTTTTTCAAAAGTGGAATAAATCACTTTTGAACCTAATAGTAATAGTCATATATAAACTTTGGCTTATGTTTGATTGTATAGCAAATTGAAATAAAAAGAAAAAAATTTATAAAATATATTTTGAAAGGTTGCTTTGATTGTTTTTGAATTTTTTTTTTAAATAAAAAAAGTACTAATTTAAGTGAACTATGAACTATTTGAATACATTCTTAAAGGTTATAATAATAAGGTATTTTAATACATATTGATTTAATACAATATATTAATATAGTATATTGGTTATTCTTTTGATACTATAAACACATTAAATACATTTATATTGATTAATTTAATATTATATGGTAAAGTGATCTATTGGCTATTCTAATTTAATACGTATGTACATATAATAAGGAAAGGAAAATTGTAGGTAAGTTAGTTGTAAGAAAATATTTTTTTTTTCAGAAATGGAAGAAAATAAAGAAGAAAACAAAATAGTATATAAAGAAAATAAAAAAAGAGAATCCTCGTCGAGAGCCTAACACGGTCAGCAAAAAGCGATCAAAGTGCGCAAATGCATTTGACTTCAAAAAACGAAAAAATTGCTAAGTTCTAATCGCATAAAATAAAATTTTATAAAATAAAACAATTTTTTTTCATTAGATTTTTTTTTGAATTTGAAAAATACCGCCATTTATGACGGGTTTATAGACTAGTCTAGTAATAATAATAAAATTTAGATAAAAATAATAATTAAATTTTATTTTTATATAAAATTTCAATTCATACTTGTTTATTTTTGTCTATAAATTTAATATTTGTTAATTTTTCTGTTACGCGTTGTATAATTTTTTAACCGATAAGCCATACTGTGAAATGTCAAACGCCATATCATACTGTAGAAAATATATGTACCTAGACAATAATTTAAAAAAAAGGGGGATATACTTTATTTTTATAGGTATATTGTCCGATTGCCTTTAAATTTTCCATAACGGTACCTAGTGATGTCACCTATATTTGATAGAACATGACTTTTGGCGCAAAAGTCATTTAAAGGTCAAATTATTTATTTTGAACATTTTCTAACACTTTGTAGTATTTACTTAAACCGTTATATTTTCGTCTACGATATTATATAGGAACCAATTTTTTACAACATTGTGGGACCTACTATTGTATCTAATAAATATCTTGTTTCATCTTAATCAGTGCTACCGTTTCTGAGATACTGCAGTTCAAACGGAAAATTTTGGTATAAAAAAAATTTCTCTAGGCTTCCTAGAAACCATTATACTTTATAAATTTTCAAAGATACCCTATTTATTTTTATACTGTTAGAAAAGTTTCTTCACACCTTTTCCGACGGTATATAATAAGTATGATACTGCTTGGTAGATAGTCCCACCTACCTCCTAATTCAGAATCTCGCATATATACAAGAATGTAAATATTCTGGAAGATTTTGATCAATAAGATTTTAATTCTACCAAAAAGCATTTTACCATAACTCAAAAATAAAAAGTATCAGGGCAACCAATGGAGACTTCCTAGAAATAGAAAAAAAGGAAGAAAAAAATTTGTTCACAAAAAAGGGACCGTTATATTTAATTTTAAAATGAAATATTAGAAAAAGTGCATATTAAAAATTTTTTGTTTTGTTTTAAGCACTCTGTACTCAAATGAGACAATCTGTACTTATTTTAAGTATATCACCTTAAGGGTTGTTTACAGAGCTATGTTTTGGGACTACAACGGCTTTTATAGATCTAACATGTTTTGCGATATTTTTCGTTATTTAAGCATGTAAAGTATAAAATTGAATTTTTCATTAACATTGTTGTTTCAATTTCGAATTTCTAACCTATGATAGCACTATTTACCAAGCTGTACCACACTTATTATATAACGTTGGAAAGGGTATGAAGAAACCTTTCTAACAGTATAAAAATAATATAGGGTGTGTTTGAAAATTTATAAAGTATAGTAGTTTCTAGAAAGTCTAGAAAAAAATTAGAAACATATTATTAGAATATTAGAGAAAATTAAGTAGCTTTAGAAGCTATTTTTTTAATTTGCAAACCTTAAGGAGAATGGAAACTACGATTAACATTTATTAAATTTGTAAGGCATTAATTAATTGTAATTCATTAATATAGTACCAGTATTTTATTTGAACTTTGATAGTTCAGTATTTTGTTTGAACTTGGAAATCACATGTATGATAGAGGAATCATATGTATGATTTAATCAACTTCAAAAATATTCTCTTATGATATACATACATATGTACATATATGCAAGCATATATGTACTTACTATGTGTCTTTTGAAATGAACAATTTATTAACATTTATGTATACCATTTTTAAAACAAACGTATGTGGTTAAAGCATTAGAAAATATTACACAAAAAATTATAATACATAATTATTGACCTAAAATTTTGTTTATTTGAAACTAACCAACATAACTTTAACATCTATTTTACCATATTGTGGTTTGAATGCGATTTATTATTTAAAAATGTCAAGAATGTCTTTCTTTATATGATATTAAATATTTATGTATTGTATATTTAATACTTGTATAGTGGCACCGAAAAGGTTTTCGTATTTTTAAGCAATGCCTTCAAAAAGTGTTAGAGTATTAGATAAGTACATATGTATCAAAAATTAAAAATTATGTTTCAAAATATACATTTAAGAGTATAGAATGTATTTAATTTATAATTGTTAAACCTATACAACCAACCAAAATAGGATAACATTAGTTTCGAAAAATATTTTAAGTTTCCTACTAATAATAATGTTTACGTTCCTTTTACACAAAAAGAGTAGTTGAAAGTACTTGGGAGTAGTTGGTAAATGAAACGCTAATGTAAGATAACCGTATTTATTCCTATCTATACACTTTCTCAAAAGTTGGCCTGGTTGGGAGTAGAAAAGTGTACTTTACTATGTAAAATAAATGCAAACAATATTAATGTAATCTTGCATTTGATATATATAGGTATTAGTTAGTTATTTTTTGGCATTGTAAATTCTATTGACAAAATTTAGTTAGTAGAAATCACTTGCTTTATTTATATAAAGGATTTTTTAATTTCAAATATCTCTAATATTGTGGTAAAAAAAACATTGTAACATACACTTTACAATATGTACATAATTTACCTGAATTGTACATTTATTAATTTGATTTAAGAAAAAATTATTGTATTAATAGTATTAATAATTATTAAAATTAGAAGAAATTAAAAATTTTAATGAAACCCGCAGAAAAGCAATAAATCCGCAACCATTTTATTTGAAAAAATCTAAATTTTTGGGGTGATAATTAATTTCTTTTATAAACGCCGACACATTTTCAATTAAATTTTTTTCTGTCCACTAATTAAAAACTGAAAATTTATTGTTGTTCCACTAAAGCATTTAGTTTCTTGATATAAATTTTTAAGATTATTAAGTAAAATTATTCTGATTCAACAAGAGCTCACAATAATACATTTTCTTTGATTAAAATTAACGATTGTACGATATTCCTCAATTAACCTAAAGATTCACCCTCACATCGCTTAACGGAAATTAAAAGGGAATAAATTTTTTGTATTTAAGTTTTTTTCTTAAAAAAGAACCACAATTTTTATAAGCATATGAAATGGTATTTGGCATTAAAAAAGATATGTATTTGAAAAAAAAATTAAAATTTACGTTAATTAGTGAATCAAAATAAAATTGTATTAATTAAAGAGGAAAAAAGCGCTAACAAAAACTAAAGGAGAAACACAAAACAACAAAATAAACAATTTTTATTTTCGTTTCGAAAAGAAATTCACGATCAAAATTAATAAATTTTTATGATTTCTGATGATTTCATCTTATAGTTCAAACCGCAAATTTATTAACTGTTTATAAAATTTTACTATAACGGAAAGAGGTGATAAAGGCAAATATACTGGTACCAACAAGAAAGAGATGTAACTATAAATTTATTAAAATTCTTAGAATATAGGTTATAGTTTATTAAAAATGTTATTTTTGTATTAGTTACTGTTTAAAATAAAACAATATTATTTTACTTGTTTTTTTATAATGAAATAACTTATTAGCTTAAACACTGTTCGTTAATGTCCCAGTTGTAGAAACACAGGTCACCAACAATCTATTAATTTGTAAAGTAAGCAACATATTATATACATACATATACCTATACATAATATTATTCAAAGCTAAAAGAGGTTTGTATGTACAAATTACAAAAATTACCTAATTTATAACATTTATATATTATGTATATATTAGATACCTTTACAATATAAATATAAATAATTCAATTTAATTAAATTTAAGGTTGAAAAGTCTGTCAAACACTGCTCATTGTAAAATACGATTGATAATTAGAATTCCATACATTTGTTGTATTATTGTATTTGCATTTATCCTATTTTTTTTTTTATATTGCTCATTAGAATTATATTAATAACTGTTTGATCTGTTACTTTAGGATGGAAGAATAAACTACGTAAAAGAAAAATATTGTTACTTAAACAAATTTAGTTAGACAGATGCAAGCACTATGAGGGTCATCCTTACAACTCATATTGTGCAAATATTCTTAAACCCAACAAGTTTTTTAAGTCTTAATTAAGTATATTAAGTAATTTAAATTAGTTGTAGTTTTATTATTATTATAATTAATGGTAAATTCATTTTTGTCCAAATGAATTTGTTTTTTTTTTGTTAAATTTATAATATGAAATAGACTATTTTAATTTCTATTGAATTCATTCTATATATACGAAGATTATTAGCATATACATATATATATAGTTTATATGAATATATGTATATAGGTACTTAATCAAACTACACAATAATCATAAATAACTTTGTTCTAACCATATTGATACATTTTAAATATTACTTAACTTAATATACCTATTCTATTTAAAAAAAACTTATAAAATATTTATTTAAAAAAATTTAAAACCTGTATAAAATTCTTATTGCGATTTCAAAAATTGGAAGAAAATTTTTTTTATATATTATACGATGTCACTTGGATAACCATCAACTTTAGATTTAAAATTGTAAGATATTAACTATTTTAAAAATATCCTTTCGAAAAGAGTAAGAATAAAGTCTCCAACGTCATATTTTTAAAAACCTATACGGTTTTCTTGATATTTCTTATGGGAATTATACATGTATATGTCTTTTTTAAAGAGTAAAAATAAAATATCTAATGTCTCTCTATATATAACTACATAAGATACTTAAAGTTATATTTTATTTTCAATATAATTTGTTTAGTTATATGTACATATTTTGTAAATATGCTCCCTCATTACTAATTTATATTCAATTCTTTTAGTTAAGTTTTTATTATGGAAAGATAGTAAAACTCTTCCTTTTTATAATATATTTAAAAATAGGTAACAGTTGTCAGTATTCCTCTTAAAGAAAATAATATCAAGTCCAACACATTTAGAATGATATAAAATAAATATAATCGAATACATACCTTTTTCGCAAGTATAAAATTAGACATTACATTTTCATTATAACTATGTATGTACTTAAAAAAAATTTTTCAATATGGAAATTTACAAACATAATATTCATTGATTGGTTGAATATTAAGCTAAAATACATATTTTTTACTTAATTTTATTTATTACTTTCTCGTATAAAGTGTGTTAAGAAAAAAATTAGAAGTGAGATAATAACTGACCTCATGATTTTGATCTCGTTGTAGGAAATTGATTCCGATACTTTCTTAATAATACTGATTGCAATACTTAATAATGGTTTGCGTTCCGAACATATCTATTGCATTATTTCATTTGTATTTAACCTATTTTTTTTTAAATCGCTCATGTTTTGTTTCCCTAAGAGTAGGTTTCCTTCTTGGTAGTGTCAAATTCTTACTGACTAAACGAACCTCCTCATTTAGCCAATATAATGCGTTGAAATCCATATATATTGGCAGTATCTTAGCTAGGGATTAGGGATAGGAATGGATAGAACAAGGATGCGGAAACATTGAATTGGGAGTCAGGCTGTAATAACTCCGCTATAATAACTAACTGGCTGTAATAACTAACTATTATTATTACTATTTTTCTAACAGTGACTATAGCCATCAACAGCTAATATATAAAACCTTGCTGCATGAAGTATAGTAATTGAAGATAGTCCCACTGTTACGGTAGCAACTATTATTATTGATATTGGTTATTAATATTATTATTATTTACTACAAAGTCAGGGCCATCGGTAGATTACAACGGCAGCAGTATGTACCATCTTCCTACTTGATATAACCAAAGATTATTATTATTATTATTAATTATATGATATACATTATTACGATAAAAAATTACTTCATATTTTTTATATGATCAGACCGTGAACTTAAGACCCTCCGATTGAAAGGCTGGCGACTTAACCACTACACTATTAATTATATTAGTATTATATTAATAATTAATTGATCTGTTACTTACCGATGATAGTATAAATTACGCTAATCGATAGTATTGTTAATTAAACAAATGAAATTAGACAAATGCTTTCTCAATTAAGCATTATGAGGGCTATCGTTGAGGTATATACTTGGAGAGTTATTGTTATTCATGTTATTTGCCGATCTCAAAATTTTCGGATTTAATATATCTATGTATGTATCTTCCTCTGTATGACCTCTTAACGAGTCAAAATACCGCAGAGAATTAAATGTAGCTGCAAATAAAAGTAATAGGCGGGATTAGATGAAATTAAGGAAAGTTTAACTTCATAGAGGAAGACAGTTTGGATTAATATATGATGAATTGCGTAAAACGAACCAAGTTTGTGGAAAAAAGGCACATTGATGTTGTTTTTCTTCTTCGTGCTACAATCATTATAGATGTTCTTCCTCTGTAGCACGAAGCTGGTGTTTATCCATTAACCTTATACATTTACTTTATACAAAATTATAAAATTTTCAAATAAAATTTCAATTTATACTGTATTCTTTTATTGATTGTCAGATAGGTATTTAAACTTATTGTAGACATCAAATGAGTTATAACTTACAATAATCGTTAAAGCTAAACCAAATTCAAGATTGGTTTAGTTGTTTAGTTTTTTTCTGTTGGAGAAGTGTATAGGTTTATTTCGTAATTCCAAATCTTTGGTAAGTGCTCCAGAAGACTAGCACTTGTGATTATCCGAAAGGCTACATTTATTGCGTTTATATCTAACTTTTTAAATGATTTTTAAATAAACCGTTTTTAATATATAATTAATATCTTAAATATAAATAGATAGCAGATAGACTGACGTACAGAGTAAAACTAATAAGCATATTTTTAAATTTTTTTTTAATAATAGCTTTAAATTAAATTTTTTTAATAATTAAATTAATTTACTTATTTGTTTTTAACTGTAACATTAATTAGAACATTTGTATTAGTAGAAAGGTAATGTATAACACAACAAAATTAAAAAGGAATTCAATTAATTTACTGGCGCAATGAATGTTTTTATTAAAAATGTAAAAGTAATCTTCTTTTTTTTTGTCAAAATATAAGTTGATTGATTTATATTTAATGTTTTCAAATTACAATCTAATATTTAATGTTTTCGAATTACAATCTACTAAAAGCATCATATTTTGACATATTAAAAAACTACATTAATTCATTAAACCTTATATTATAAAATTAAATACAACATCTTTAATTCATCGTATACACACACATTTTTAAAATCAGTATTCATAACCACCTCCACTCCTGTATGAAATTTAACTTCAACAATACTTTTAATTGTTGAAAAAATAAAAATAAATAACACAAATTGATGTCGACGTTAAAATAAATATCAAATCAATATATACAGTTTTCATCAAGGTAATTTATTACGAATATCTATATATTTGTTGCGTCATGAAAAATGAACTCGTTGATTTGTGGGTTGTGCTATGACCGCTTTAATAATGGTTTATGTAAGTATATCGTTGACAAAACAAAAAATAATTTTATACCAATTTTTTTAAAAGAAAAAATTGATCATCAACTAATATGAGGTGTGAGGACAAGCAAAATGACATTCAATTTAATAATTGGGGTTCATATTTTTCTTCTTTAACATGTTTTTCTATAAAGTTATTTATCATTAACGCGATCTAATACCGAAAAATATCCAAGAAAGTTAATGATTAAATTAAGTTTCTAATACACAAATTGACAACATTTTGATAAAGTTTCAACGATTAAAATAAATTTGTTACAATTCACAATAAAAATGAAGTCAACGCAATAGAGTGAGGGTAAAATTTAAAATTCTTAAGATAAAATTCAATTTAGTAATTTATCTTGGAATAGATTTGAAAATAAATTTGCATATCATTCTTTTATTTTATTGTTTCAAGTTCCAATACATATTTTTTCCAAACTAGAATTACTGATATATATACCTAAGTACGTACATATATTCATTCAATATATTTAAAATAAATAATATGCCCTAATGGTACAATTTTTTTGTTAGTCTCTTGAGTAGAAAAAATATGGTGGATGAGCGGTAAGAAAAATTATTTTTAAATTCCACTTAATATTCAAAACAGGTTTTAGTTTTTTTGACAAATCGAATCTTAACAAATAATTTAATTTGGTTCCATTTCTTATATCACAACACTCATATAAAAAAAGTGAAAGAAGAAAACAGGAATATATTTGAAACTGAATTTAAATTAATTTAGAATTCATGGGTAAAATTACAATTTAGATGATGAAATTGTTTTTTTTTCCCTTTCATTAACATTTGTTTTTGCTATATATTTGTTGTTAGAAAGGATTGTAAAATCCTTCCAATACATATTTAGTTTTCTAATGAAAGAATCTAAATATTGTACATTGAAATCTTTTGTTTTATAAGATCATGCTATTTTCTCTTAAAGGCTTAATGCTGAAGTTCGATAATAGATATTTTTATTTATAAATTTGATTTTTTTTTCTTATCTTGCAGCAATTTTACAAATTCATTTAAATTTTTTGTTTGTGAATTTAAATACAACGTTAAATTTTATTTCGCAGTACATATTAATATTAAAAAAAAAAACAAAGATACAAATACAAATATCCCTATATAATTTTTTGTTTTGAGTTTTTGAATCATAATTTTTAAAACTGAAAAATTATTAGATATGAATTTAGATTTAGATATAATTTTAATAAATTGAATTATTTTGTATCGGTCCATTTAATTGTCAATAACAGTTTTAGATATATTAAAAATACAATTGGGTAATTAAGTAACTGACTTTATTGACCCAAAAATAGAGCAGTTTTTTTGAAAATTATTGTAAAACCAATATTATCTAGATGTATACAAAGCCGTTGAACGCATTTCATATACATACATACTAAAAAAAGGTTGAAGAAATAACATTTTTATCTCTTGGATAGAAAACTTCAAACCGTTGCATACAACTTGTAGTAGATAATTTTAACTCTCAAAAATATAACATTATTGCCAGTGTCCCTTAAGGATATGTTCTTTCGTCTACCTTGTAAAAAATATTGATCAATAATCTTCTAGCCTCTTAATCGAACAAAATTCAAAGTTCTGCTGATACAGTATGTATAATTGTTCTTATCTTTTCGAAAATGTCATTGAAAAAATTTAATATTTAATTGCCAAGTTATCAGTAAATGTTGGAAACTTCGAAATGCTGTATGATAATGAATTATATGTATGATAAAAACTATAGTGAGACGATGATTCCAAAACTTTAAAAATGGTGAATATGATAATCAATTATAAACTATCGCGAAGCATCACTTTTTGCTATCGCAAGATGTTTCATATCTTGGATTTTTAAAATAAATAATGAATATTCATCAAATTTTTTTGAAATCAATAAAACTTGCAGCTCTCCACGACCCAATACTACTCTTCAGTATCTAAATAAGATACAAAATAGAACTATTAAAGTCTTAGATGATTTTGAAGTTACAATAATTCAAGGAAAAAATCAAAATTTTCTTGTTACAATACCCATATAATCCATCCCACTCTCTAATTTAAAAAAAAAATGTTCGCTTCCGCATTGAGATCCGTATCCGCATTCCGCATCCTATTATATCCCAAATAGCATTCTTTGAAATTGGCCACGTACCGAGATACTAAATTGGGGTCTATAAATTATCAGTAACAAGTTATTTTAAAACATAAAAAGAAATATTATTTTAAGAGTGAAAGAGAAAAATATATTTCTTAATATAATAATATTTAAATAAATATTTTCTGTTTCATTACTTTAAATTTTTATTTAAGACAAAAATTTAAAACTACGTACATATGTATATAAAATAAGGTATACAAAAATATTATAAAGCATTTTCTACATAATAGGTAGGTACCACACATTTTTTTGATGTGAAAAAAAGTTTTTTAGGAAATATGGTCATAAAAGTCTTTAAAAATTATTGGGCCTTCTGAATTATGCTGAATTTAGAATTTATAAATTTTTCAAACTTGTAAACCATGTTTAAGTAGTTTGAAGGTATAATATATTTCTTTTCCGTTTGTAACACATATCAAGCACAAATATAAATGTATGTATTAATTTAGTCTAAAACCAAAGGCCAAGGCAGGTTGTGCGATTTTAAAGTTTAAATTCTAGAAATCGCAGGTATATCAAATAATGTAGATAATAATGTTTTGAAAATTGCTCAAACAAATTTTTATAGTTTAAAATATATCAAAAAAAAATTATAAACAAATTTATAATTTTTTTTTTTTTATATTGTGTGTCTGATAAAATAAAATACTTTTTAAGGAAATATATCTGCGTTAAATTTAATTTAATTTAAGGGCAATGGCTTCTTTTCTTAAATTTTTTTTCAATTTATTGAAATCGGGCGATCGGGCTTGTCGAGACGAACAAAAAATTGTTAAGGGGGCGAGAGGGGAGTCTATACTGGACCCTTTTCGAGATATAAGGGGTTAAAGATGTTTTAGCGACTTTTCGTAAAAAAATCTATAACTTTTGAACGGTATGAAAAATGCGTTTTGTAGAGTAAGTTATCAGCTTTAATTTTTGTGTACTAATGATCCCCATATACCCATTTTTATAGCATATTTCAAAACAGCTTTTCAAGCCCTGCAATTCTGCAATCTGAATACCGCTGTCAAAATGTCAGGTGGTAAAGTTGTAGATTGTTTACAACGTAAGAAAAAATTAAATTTAAAAAAAAAAAATTAAGCAATCCAATGTGAAGGAGATTGTAAGAAGTGGATACATGATACATGAACTGGATTGAAAAGTGAGGAGCTTGAAGATTATTTAGAGGATGCTGATAAAAAGTGGATGTGCAAAATCTGTAAGAACAAGAAAAAAAAGAGTTACAATTAATATAAGTGGTGCTGGCGGGTCAAATCTAAACTTGAGCAACCTCAACAAAAGTACAATAATCTGTAGCAAAGGTGATAATATGAAGTAATGATGGAGAAACTCGATAAAATAATAGGAAAATTAACTACTCATGATAAGGAGTTTGAAGAACTACAAAATGATGTTAGCTCTATTAAAAAACTGGTGGATAATTTAATCGAAGAAAATATGCAACTTACGAATGAAAATAAAGAATTAAAAGATAAAGTGGAATACAATTCTATAGAAATTGAAAAGATGATATAATCTAATATATTGGAATTCACAGGAATTGTGGATATTCCCGACACTTCAACATCTGAGTTAATTACAAATGTAGTGAAAAGTATTGGTACTGATTTAAAAACGGAGCATATACATAATTCCTATAAAAGTGAAAATGTATCCAAGAATTCAGGTGAGTCCGAAAAAATTGTTGTAGAATTTAGTAATTCAGAAATTATGCAAAGAATAATGGAGAAAAAGAAAAAAATTTAAATTTAAATATGTTCATTTTTATATGTTACAAAGATAAAAATAATTGCAAACCAATATTCATAAACGAGAAACTAACCTCGTACTTCAGCTTGTTATATAAAAAAGCTGGGAATATGAAAAAAATAAACTTATAAAATTTGCATGGATTAAGGATTGCAAAATATTAATTAGAAAAATAGTAAAATTATTCGAGTTCTATCATCATCAAATTTAAATGTTAAATAAACACAATGAAGATTTTCATTTTTAAAATCCATGTAAAAAAAGTTTGTGATTATGAATCTCAAGTTAACTTTCAAAAAAATTATTCACTTAAAATATTATATTTAAATTTTAGAAGCCTAAAGAATAAAATAGAATACATATAACTTATATTAGAAAGTTTAAAAACAATTGTACACTTAATTGTATTCATTGAAACTTGGTTGTTTGGTTGAAACTGGGTTGTTAGTATTAACCAACCAACCTTGGTTGTATTCATTGAAACTTGGTTGTTAGTCACATTAAACTAATCAGGCTAATTTAATGAATTATTGTAATGAATTTTCATGTAGAAAACACACAAAGGAGGTGGCACTGCAATATATATATACAAAACACTTTATTATAAACTTCATTATATTTATTCTGATGAATATTATAGCATTTTAAATATCAATGCTAATTTTGTTGAAAACCAAAACCAAATTGTTGTCTCAGCTATATACAGACGACCTGAAAGAATTTATGAAAATATAAATAAATTCAATGAAATATTAGAGTATAATTTAGAAAATCTTTCAAAGTATGAAACTAATATATTTGGTGATTTTAATTTTAACATAAACAATGCTAATGCAGCTGTTGAATTGTACAAAACTATTGTGGAAAGTAATGGCTATTTCTTCTGTCACTATAACTTCTGTGACACCACTACTAGACTATTAAGTAAAACCTGTTTAGACCATTTTACTACTAATTATACAAAAATTAATACTAATATTACTCACGTAAATACTGATATTTCTGATCATCAAATTATTATGCTTTGAAAAAAAAATTTATTGATCTACCAATTAATGTCCAAACAACAGATGTTAAAAAAATAAAACAAAAATTGAGAGAGTGTCCAATAGTATTTATATCAGATAATGTAAATTACAAATAAGAACAATTAAAGCTAAATTTAAAATTACATACCAGAGATGCCACATGCAATAAAATTATAAAAATAAGGCAAAAAGAGGTTTGATTTTGAATGTAGAAATATAAATAATATAAAAAATTATTGGCATAGAAAACACATAAAAAATTACGAAAATGAACATATAAAGAATAAATATAAATTTTGGCGTAATAAATATACTTCAATCAAATAAGTTATGATAATAATATACATATTTCAGAAAACTAAAGGAAATCCAAGAAAAACTTGGAATCATATTAAAAATATAATAAGTACTAGTGCAAAGAATCAAAATGGATTTTTTCATGATCAGAATGTGAATGATAAAAACAAAATAATGAAACTGTAATCAATATTACGACAATGTTGGAAAGACTTTAGCAGGAAAATTCAACAAAGTATATGTGCCAAAAATAAGGACAACAACAAGATTTAAATTTAAGCTTATACATATATTTCTAAATGAAACAAAAATTTTAATAAATAACTTAACCAATACTACGGCAACAGGTTATGATGAAATTCAAGCAAAAATAATTATATCTGACTCATGGCGCAGTGATTAAGTCACCAACCTTTCAATCGAAGGGTCTTGGGTTCAAACCCCGATTAGGTCATAAATAAAAAATATGTAGTACTTTTATATCGTAATAATGTATATCGTATAATTAATAGTAGTAATAATAACATTAATAATATTAATAATAATAATAGTAATAGTAATAATAACAATAACAATAATTATAATAATAGTAATAATAATATTAGCTGCTACAGTGGGACTATCTTTGGTTATATCATGCAAGTAAGTTGTTATATACTGCTCCACTTTGTAATCCACGGATGGCGCTGACTCTGTAGTAAAATAATAACATAGTAATAATAATAATAATATAATAATAATAATAATAGTAATAATAATAATAATAGTAAATAATAACAATAATTATAATAATAATAATAATAATAATAGTAATAATAATAGCTGCTACAGTGGAGCCATCTTTGGTTATATCATGCAAGTAAGGTGTTATATACTACTGCACGTTGTAATCCACTGATGGCGCTGACTCTGTAGTATAATAATAACAATAATAACAATAAAATAATAATAGTAATAATATAATAATAATAATAATAATAGTAATAATAATAATAGTAATAATAACAATAATTATAATAATAATAATAGTAATAATAATAATAGTAGCTACTACAGTGGAGCTATCTTTGGTTATATCATGCAAGTAAGGTGTTATATAATGCTGCACATTGTAATCCACTGATGGCGCTGACTCTGTAGTAAAATAATAATAATATTAATATGAATACTAATACCAATAATAGTAACCGCTACAGTGACAGTGGAGGTTGCCTTCAATAATTACCTCAGGTATTACTATATACTACTACTACATGTTGTAACTGTTGTGACGGCTTTAGTCACTGTTAGCAAAACGGTAATAATAATAGGCGGATTCATTGTTTCCTTACAGTCCCACTCCCAATTCAATGTTTCCGTATCCATTTCCTATCCTTTCCTATCCCTACTCCCTAGCCAATATGCTGCGTTCGCAGTTAAGGGTTTCATGCCATTATATTGGCTAAAGGGGGAGGTGGGTTTAATCAGTAAGAATCTGACACTACCAAGGGGGAAATTCTTGGTGTCTTTGGAAGATTCCCACCTCCCTTAGGAAAAAAAAAAAAAGTATTGCCAGGATGAACTCATAACCAATATAAGAAATCTGATTAACACATCTTTAATTTGCGGAGAAGTACCATAGAGTCTAAAAATAAGTAAAGTAATTTCCATTTATAAAGGTGATGGAAATAAAAATGAAGTGCATAATTATAGACCTATATCAATATCATCTATATTCAGTAAGTTAATTGAAAACTATATAAAGAATCAACTGAGTTCTTACTTAGCAAGAGTTACTTAATGGACAAACAACAATATGGCTTTAGGAATTGTTCAACTACAAATGCTGCCACTATTTGATTTATTAACTGAGGTTCAAGAAGGAGTAAGTAAAAAACAGAAAGTAACTATAGAATTTCTTGATTTGGCCAAAACATTTGATTCAGTTGAATTACTATTTATTAAGTATACTATTTGAATTTGGAGTTTTTGAGAAAGAACATAAGTGGTTTATGAACTACTTATCTGGAAGAACCACAGTACACTGATACGAGCAGTTTAAAATTAATATAGAAGATGTTGAATATGGAGTTATTCAAGGCTGTTCACTTTGTCCTACGCTATTTTCGTGTTATATTAGAACTTTTCCTAAATTAAATTTAAAAGGTACGGCTTTTCTATAGGCAGATGACATAGCGATTGTCTTTAGGGAAAATAATATTATGAATTGGAAAAACAAATAAATTTAGATTTAAAAAACGTCAGTGAATGGATGGAGATTCATAAGCTGATGGTAAATATTAAAAAAATAAAATACATGCTAATAAAAAAACAGCTGACAGCAAAAGTAAAAATTGTTTATAGTGATACTGAGACAGAGGAAGTGGATATATTCAAATATTTCGGAAAATATATTGATGCTAAATTAAATTGTAACCAAAACTCAAATGAAATTGCCAAAAAAACTAGGCGTATCGCAGGCGTTTTCAAATTAGCACAAAAAAGAGTACCATATCATCAAAAAAGCTCGATATTCTATTGCTTATTTCATTCCACCATATCATATGGCATAATTGTGTGAGGCAATACTTACCTAAAGAATATGGATAAGCTACAAAAAAATACAAAATAAAGCAATCAAAAATCTTTGTGGGCTGCATCATTGCTCTTCGACCAAAGAAATGCACAAGCGGTTTGGATTATTACCACTAGAATTACATAAAAAATTGATACAAGCTATTCAAATTCATAATATGAAAACAATAAAAATAAAAACTAATGTAATCGTAATTCAGAATTATGAAATACACAGTCCGGTACCAGAATAGCAAATTATATACATTCACACTCAGAATTTGATTCTGATCAGATCCATACCTTTGAAGATATATCTAGGTGTTACAAACAATTACCCGGTACTGTGCGGTTATAGTTATTTAATTAAATAGAGGGGTGACATTCACTAACTTGAAACGCCAGTATTCTTACGAGTTTTTATAATATCGGCATTCACTAAAAATTGTTTCGTCGTTTTTTATTTTGTTTCACCTTTTTTTTTTGTCTTTTTTCGACGTTTTTGAATTTTTTTAATTGTTTCGTCATTTTTGCCATTCACTAAAGTTGAAACGTTATTTTTTTATGTTTGTAAAAAAATAAAATTGGCGATAGCAAATTACGTGACGCCAAAAATTTTTTTAATGTGAAAATAAAAGTTTTAAGTAAAATAAATTGTTTGTGTGTTAAATTTAAGTAAATAAAATATATGTATAGAAAAAAAATTTTAGTAAGTTTTTGTGGATTTTATGAGTTTAAAAAATTTGTAAAGATTGGTAAAGAAATTTTTTTGGCTTTTATTTCGAAGAAGCCCCCTATTTCAGAAGCCAGAGCTCGGATGGATGTGATTAAAAACCTAGTCTCCGATACTGTAATAGAAACTAAAAAAATTAAAAAAAGTCCCAGAAAGTGACACGTCAGTTTTTCGGGTCCGTTTTTTTGGGAGGTCTTAAAAATCGAATTTATTTATTTTTGTCATAGTCAAAGAGTTTATGAAAATGTCTATACATATCCATATGTATTTATACTTATGATTTTTTTTCAAAATCTAATTTATTTTTATTTGTCTATCCAAAAATTTTTCGATACATAATTTAACAACCCGCGTCGCAAAAATGGCTTAATTTAACTTACAAAATACATTCGTACAAAATAAATTAATACCAACTTTATTAAAAAACTATCTTTTGAAACTTAAATTTGAAAATAAACAATGTTATCGGAATTAGACATCACAAAAATAACTTTTTTTAATTATAAGCTTACTTATATAAATTTTATAAAATTTATGTACATATTTCGAATCTGTTACAAAAAGAAAAACGACATTCTATAATTTTGTTTCGTTTTGATGGTTTCAATAGTTTTTAGCGATTCAAGTTGTGAATAGCAAAAAAATTTTGTTTCGCCAGTAGTTTGAAACAAAAAAGAAGTTGAAACAAAAGTTAGTGAATGTCACCCCAGCTTAAAGTTGGTCGGATTAAAAAATATTCTATGGAAAAGTTATTGCTCTTTACATATGTAACAACATATGTAATAATCAGCTACATATGTAACAACTTTTATTTTTTTTAAATTTTCTCATAGTATTTTGGTATTACGAAATATTCGTAAAAAACTTAAAAACTACACTAGTAAACTACCACTTTCGGTTGTCCGATTTGCTCTAAAAGCTTATAAATCCGAGATACTTACATCAGAAACTCAAAGATGAAATTTCAAAAAATTCCGCTCGATCGTTTATACTGTACACCAGCCCACAGGTGTACCTACACACACACGCACACAGACATGACAAAGAGAAATTTGTTTTTCAGGTTTCTACGCACCGGAGTAATGCATATTTGCAAAAAAAATTTTGTATGAAAACAATACCTACTTTATACTTTCATATATGCGGTCGGAAAAATAAGAGATAAAATCTTTTTACTCAATGATTTACCAACCGATTTTCATTTTGTTTTTTTTAAATGATAAATATTCAGGAGAGCCATCTTAACATATCAATATTTTTCCAAAATTTTCTTATTTTCATTAAAAATTTTCCATTTTTATAAAAAATCAGTGTAAAAAATTAACATACATATGTATATCATACACATAGTATAATCTATGTCAATAATATATTCCAATAAGACGCTCTTTTTTTGTTTCCGTTAAATTTTAAATTTTGCTTTTTTTTTTCTTAGCTTTTTCTTTTTTTTTTCTAAATACATAAACAAAATTTTTAAATTATAGTTTGTATTGTAGGAATTTTATAATATACAATTTTCAGTTGAATGTTTAGTACAGTGGTAGAGTTAGTTACATTACAGATAGTTAAACTTACGAACGTTTTGAGTTTGCAAGTTCGATTCGAGTCCATTTGTTTTTTTTTTGTTTTTTTTTTTGATATTTTAAACGAAATATTTAATTTGTAAAAGATAGATATTTAAACCTCTTTATCATATACATTTGATAGAGTAAATTTAAAAAATCCCGAATATTTGTTATTGATTGTGTGAATTGCAATTACTTATTAAAACACCTCGAATTTCAAGGGGCGGGCGAATACTAATCACTCTTAAAATGCTTTTATATTGCTCATACATATTTCCAGTCGTTCGTATGCAAACAGTAAACAAATACTTTTTAAAAACATACATACATGTCATACAAATGTCATTTAAAAAGTTACTACATACCATATTATACAATTAAACGCAGAAGTTTTTGGTACAAAATACATGTACTTATGGCTATTATTTATTACATATTTTATTTTGTTTATCTATTTTTTTGTATCTACAAAAATTTTTATTTTGCCATGAAAATATGATATATATATGTTCATATTACAAAAAAAGCTTAATAATATAACTTACATAATTAAAGCGAACATACCTTATGTAAAAACATGAATAATAAATTTGTAAAATGTAATATAGAAGAAAAATCCGTATCCTATTGTTAACAAATTTAATTATAATTTTGTTCATTTTATCAAAATATGTCTTCCATCTATTGCATATTGCTACCTTATAGTGGCAAAGTCTAATAAATGTCACCATAAAGTTGCGAATACGAGCAAAACTGTCGAAAAAACGTTTAGGTAGTTAAGGTAGCTAAAACTTTGTAGTTTGTATCGTTCCGCATGCTACTATATAGTACGAGAAATTGTTTCTCCGCAGTGATTAATGGCTTTATTTAGGTCTATTTTTATAAAACTTTATCTGTTTTCTTAGAATTCATTTTTAAAAGGCTTAAAAACTGTTAGTTTTATTTTATTTTCAGCTCTTGAATTAATGTTTGAAAATTAAACGAAAGAATGTAATGAATGAAAAAATGAAGTAAACAAAAACAAAGTATGTAGTTCCTTGTGGGTATACCAAGTAAAATAAAGAATAAAAATCGCAGTAAAATATATACACCTTTTATGCGACTTTATAAAAACTGGATATCTGTAGTTCCAAATGAAGAAACAAGGACGTAATAAAAACTAGAAAAATGACATCATCGTAAATTAAAACTCTATGTCCCCATTACGATTTTTGAGACCATGAAAATTACTAGGTAGGTTTAAAAACTTTTTGGGTGGTTTTGTGATAGGTTCCTAAAACTTAAATATTTGATTTAATTTTAATATTATTTCAACATAGAAATAATAGGTATAGTTCCGTCGCAGTTACCTGAGGAAGTTACAATAATGTAATAACGACTACCTAGTATCAAATTTAGTTCAAATATATAGTCTGGGAGTTTTTATCAACCGAAACTACAAAAGGAAGGTAACTTTCACTTCAACTGGTACTTTGGATATCCCACATTATCCCATTCTTACTCCCTAAACTAGAAAGCAGTTACGGTATCACCCAATGTTATTAGCTGTAGGATAAGAGTAGAAATATCCTACTATACCAAGTGGGATATAGTGTATATTTAGTATATTTTGAAGATTCTCTTTCTTAGAAAAAAAAAATTATTTATTATTTCTGATTTTATCCAATTACTCTATAAATCTAAATGCATATCAATATTTGAAAGATTGTAAGAATAAAGATTAATTAAAGTAGTGCTAAAAATTTTATTTTTCCTTTAATGGTATTAAAAATAGAACTATTTCATTACATTTTACATGCAATGTTTATAAATTATTATTTTTGTTTACCGAAAAAACACGGAATTCATTGATAAAAATCAAGAAGGAAAATTATTAATGTTTGATTATCATATGTATTAATATGTATATGCTTGCAATTATAAGTGATATAAAACTCGTTTCAGTTTGACTGTCGTTATTTTGAGCATATGTTCAGATTGTATGCGGTTAAATATTTGTACATAAATAGTTATAATTGTAAACATAATAAAACTATCCTTGGTTGATAGAGAAAAAGCATAAATCGCATAATTTTTTTTGTTGTAAATCATGTCTTGCAAAGTCAAATCATTAAACTTTTGTTGGAACCAATATGGTATTTACGGGTAAAATAGACATACACACACATATGTCACATTTTGTCTTGTTGACCAATTTAAATATTTTTCATAGAGGGTAGAAATATAAAATTAATAGGTATATTTTGTTATATGTACATATACGTATTTTCTATTTTTTTTTTAGTTTAAATCAATAAAATTTAAATCAGGTATAAATAAATTTTTTATAAATGATTTTTTCTACGGAAGTTTTAAATTATAATTTGGTTTTTTTACAGAATAAAATTTTAATTATAGGTCTGCCTGTGTACTTTCCTGACTAATTTCTCTGACTATTTTTGTTTTGAGAGAAAAGAGTAAAATTTCACGTTTTTCTCATTTTATTGTCATTTGTTGTAAGGAAAAGTACGCAGACAGAAAACTGACTAAAAATGTTATAGTTAACACTTCATACTTGCAATTGACATATAATGTTTGGTTGTAATTACAATTGACAAAAATAAGGTACAAGCTTTTTTTTCCGATTTTTTTTAAATTCAATTGTTTTAAATAAATTATTTATTATTAAAAATGGAAAAAGAATTAATTTTAATGGAAATGTTTGATAGTGATTCAGAAAAAAGAAGAATCAGAAAGTTGTAGTAGTGAGACCGAAATAAATTAAACATTAAATAATAAAACATCTAAAATGCGGTTCGTTTCTTACTCGTTTCAAAATGGCCGGAATAGAGTTCTACTTCGAGAGCAAAGCTAACTTGAATATTACAAAGTTACAAAGGTCGAACTGTCAAAGTCTTATGAAGTGTCATTATTATATTATTATTTCAAATTTTTATATTATAAATTTACATATTGAAATACTTGTAGAAGAAATCGGTCAATTGAACTATACTTACAACAAAATTTTTTTTAAGACTCCATTATTTATTTGTAATAAATACATGTTATAAACGAAAACGCATAAACTGAATTCAGCGTAAGAATGAAACTCACTCTGTTAAAATATATTTTTTTAACATTTAAAAACTTTATAAATTTATAAAGTTTTTTCCCGATAAAATTTTCCTGGCTAAAACTTTATAGGAGAAGTATGTCACGTGATCAAAAATTTAGTCAGAGAAATAGTCACTCTCAGTACGCAGACAGTTTTCGGGCTAAAAATTTATAAAGTTTTTGAGTACGCAGACAGACCATACATATATAATCTATGTATAGTTCAGATTTTAGTTCTTTTTTTAATAGAAAAGAAAACTATTCGAACAAACAAAAAATAATCGGAATAATAAAATAACTACCTATTTAATAGGTATTAAACTAAAAGTGCATAAAATATTATATACATATGTATGCACCTAACTATACCGCAGTAGAAAATCGGAGAATTTGTGCTCTAAAGTCTAAATTAATAGTTCTAAAAACTACTCTTTGGTAACCCGTTTTAGAACTGATATAATTTTTGAAAATGTAATGCAAAAGATAATGGGCTGTTTGAAATGCAGAAAGTAATACATTTTAGGTAATTTTTTTATTTCCTTAAAACTCGCGGATAAAATAGTTTGTTTAAATACTAAAAAAAATTAATATTATATGTTTAATATTGTATATAAATTTTAATATTATATAATTGTTCTTTTCTAGTATAATAATATAGTGAAATAAATAAATAAAAGTAAATAAAAAATAAGCATATATTTTTTCCATATTTTTTTTATCAAACTCATTACCGGCAACTAATTCAGTAACTAATTCTAAGTATTATGGGACTGAGGCGATTAATTGCCGCCTAGGACATCGTATGTAAAATGTAATGCAAAATTTAGATTATGGTAATAGGTTAGGTAATTTACTAATTCTCTGTAATCAGTTCTTAACTACCCTTTTAGAGTCTAACTCTAAAAATTATTTTTGTATTTTTCTCTGTTGATATATATATAAGTGGCCAAAAATACAAATTTGCTATTTGTAGAAACTTGTACCAATTTGTTTAAAATAAAATACAAAACTTAAAATTTCAACATTGTATTTTTACATGCGTTATTTAACTTTTCTTAATAGCATTGCTTAAAATAGAAGAAATAGTGTCTCCTGATTTTTCACAATTTTTAGGGTAAGTTCACACGGGATGCATGCATCCTGCAGATGCAAAAATTATTGCGGTTACATTTCGTATATTCTTCAGTTATTACTGAAGACGAAACGAAATGTTGCATCCATTCATTATGCATACACTCGTTTACGAACCGCAAAATGGCGACATTTTTATTTTGAAAGTTTTATTTGAAATTACCTAGTAGGCTAGTATGTGTATATTGTTTTGACATTTGATGAAAAAATTTTTTATTTACAAAATACAAAATGATTAAACCCTAGAAAATTCAAAAATTCTTTTTTTATACCTATAAGAAAAAATTTGAATTAATATAAACTAAATATAATTTATTTACACATATGTATAAAATTAATTAATAAAATTATAATAAAATTACATAATTATTAAAGTTATATCCATTTTCGACATATTTAACGTTTAAAATTTTTGACGTTAGATTTTACATCTGTATTTGACGTTAAAACAAATTTGCACCTTGTATGCTTCTTATAGAGGATGAATAAAATAAATGAAAGAAAGAGCATGTCATGAATACGATATATATTTTCAACCAATTCGGCCAAAATACACGGTTTTGCGTGCAGAACGCTTTACACTTCGTTTCACACCCTCTTTCCTATAAACTAATTTCCTATAAACTAAAGTTCATTTCACTAGAAACTAGATGTTTATTTTACTACTTATAAATTTAAAAGGGCTACGTAAATCATAAATCTAAATCTGAAAAATTAAATTTATTTACAGAACAATTACTTTTCTTTTTTTTATTTTATACACAAAAATTTTCATATGTTGGTACCTATAAAAAACAAAAACTTTCCGCTTTTAACATAGCCGACTAAACATTCTCCACCTCTAGTCAGTGTTCAATATTCGAATTTTACACACACATTGACAAGTGCAGAATCTGGTAGATACTCGTGTAAAAGCGAGCAGTCGACGTGATGTCATATACTGCAGTGAGTGCAGACCCGTGTGGTTGGCTGATTAAATGTTTGCATCCGGATGCATGCATCCCATCTTAAATACATATGTATATCTATATGTACATACATATGTATATGTTTGTAGGTGTATATGTATGTATATAAATACTAAGCAAAATGACAAATTCTGTTTCAAGTCACAATATTCTAAACTGTTTTTATTGTCTTATGCAAAATTTAAACTTTTAAAAACCTTTTACGCCTTCTTAAATTGAATTTTTCACCCAAAAAATTTTTTTTCCTTTAAATTTATTTGTATCAATATTCAATAATCATAAAAAATTTAAATGTTTCATATATATATTTATGTATGTATGTATGTACATATTTAGGTATTAATATCTTTCAATTGAAAATATACAATATTTCAATTATCAATATTGATACAAAAATGACAAATTGTATTCTATATAATATGATGAAACCCTTTCACTAAATGAAAAATGAAAATATAAGCTATAAAAACGACAAAACAAAAAACAAGTATACATAGGTACATATATGGAAGTATGTATGCAAATATTTCGAAATATACATACATATGTATTTTTTAACTATGCGATCCAATTGAATACATTTTGTATGCAAAACAAATAAAAAAAAAATTTATTAACTTTAATATGCTTGCATAAAAAAAAAGTTAAATATTATTTCATTTAAATTTTTTTTAATGTAAACGTTTTGGTTGGATGAAATTTATATTGGTATTTTAGTTTTAAATTAAACTGCTTTACGGCTATTATGTGACATTTCTTTTATGATTAAGTAACGTCTACAAAAATTCAATAAGTCCCTGTTTGTATTACTTTGGTAATTCTTTTTTATTTGTACAAATTTGTATTATGAGTGTGTGGTACACAAAAAAAAGCTGCGAAAATAAGAATATTGAAAATAAGGGTATTAGTAGACATGGTAATTCTTTTCATTTACAAACTTATGTACTTTTAAACATTTTTTTATTATTTATCAATATTTTTCATATACGTATGTATGGATACCAAATGTACACACATATCTAAATGAAAAAATATAAAAGCTCAATAAATCGAATGTAACAAATTACAGATTATTATTTATTAAATAAAAAAACTGAAGATCGGGTAAGTCGTACATAATACATTAGGAATATTGTTAACTAAAATAAACAAAAACAAAAAAAATAATACTTAAATTTCATATCGTTATTATTATAGTTAAAACAGAAGCACGAAATTCATAATTTAATTCATTTTAATTATTAAATGATAATTACATACAATAATTTTCAAAAGTTTCAAAATTGTAAATTAATTCAATGTTTTTATACATACAATACATATAGGTGGGTACTTATATTTTATTCTAAATTGAAATGAAACCTCTTATCAACCAAAAACAGTTTTTTATTGAAGATGAGACAAAGATAACGTCAAAATATAACCATTTGAAGTTTGAACGACTAAAACTTCTTTAAAAAATATATAATCCCGGTAATACTCATGAATTTTGAAAAAATTGTAATATTTTTGAATATAATAAAAAAAATAATGTATTTTATTTTTTATTAATTTTCTACTTTTCATTAATACTTAAATTTATCCTTTGAGTTCTTCTAACTTTGTTTTAATTTCAAATTAAGCCCTCTGGAGCATAATTTAATACAAAAATTTAACTATAATATTCTATTTTGCATAAGTGTTCGCGTTTTCTTGTTGAATTTCAAAAACAAAATGTGGTTATCATAAAATGTTTATCTAACTGTGGTTATCCTTCTATAAATTTTCTAGATACACATAAAAGAAATCTATTTAAGTTTAGATATATGTTTTTGCTGAGTTTATTCAAATTTTATTTGTTTTTCTGCTTGTACCACTGAATCGAAGCAACAAAAGAACGTTAAATACAATTCTTTTAACAACGAAAATAATGATGTTCCACAGATAATTTCAATTTAAAAACTCTGAATGTTAAGCAATTTGTATTAAAAATTTTATACTATTAAAATGTTTGTGCTTGTTGCATGCTTGATGTTTTAAAACTTTTTATATAAAAGTAAAAATAAATAATCAACAGAAAATACATACATATAGGGACTAAAAGTACTAACAAAACTTAAAGTAAGTTTTTTTCAGTTATTATATCCGAGTGAACTTCTCAAAATTTTCTTAAAAACTTTTCCCATTTTGGCCTATATAATCATTTATATTTTATTGTCTTTAAAGTTAAAGTACCCTCAATTAAATATGTACTAATTTGCATTTTTACTTCTATTATTATAATTGCGTTTTTTTTAAGTGTTGTTATGTTATAACATTCTTGTTATTGTTTTACAGTAAGCACTAAATAACTGGGTTGCAATGATATTTAAAGTTATAAAAGCATGTAGAAAATGTTAAAAAGTAGCTTCTTTACTTTAACTATGTACAGAATATGTCTTCGGATATTAAAACTAATCCAAAACTCTTTTGGAAATTTATCAATTCTCAAAGAAAATCTGATCAATATCCCACTTGTTTGAATTATAAGAACTGTAACAGTAGTGATTCTAAAGTGATTTCTGAATTTTTCCGTGATTTTTTTTCAGCCAGTTACGCTCTGCCTGCGTTTTCTTTAAATAAAGATTATTTCTGCCACTTAGTTAACTTTCCTAAAACAACGCTTACTAATATTCATATTGATTCTAATAGACTCTTAAACTACTTACAAAAGCTTGACAATAATTCTAATCCTGGTACTGATAGTATTCCAAACATATTTTTAAAAAATGTTCGATTTCATTATGTGGTCCCCTTTCTATCTTATTTAATTTTTCTTTGACTTCTGGTATTTTTCCTTCTATCAGGAAGACTTTTCTTATTAAGTCTTTTAACAAAAAAAATCTTAAAAATGATGTAACAAATTATCGCCCAATTGCAAAACTATCATCTATTCCCAAACTTTTTGAATTGATCATATTTGATTCTATTTATATGATCATTGTACTTTCTTCTTATCTCCTTATCAACATGGCTTTGTTAAGCATAAATCAACTGTTACTAATCTTATTGAATCCACCTCTACTTTCATTAAAACATGGAGGATGGTTTTTAAACAGATGTGATATATACCGATTTTAGTAAAGCTTTTGACCTTCTTCCGCACAATATTATTATTTTTAAGTTGGAAAAACTAGGATTCCCCAATTTTTTCATTAATTGGGTTCACTCCTATCTTTCCGAACGTAGATATAGTGTGCCTTTTAGATCCGCGACATCTTTTGAATTCGATGCTGCCACAGGTGTTCCCCAAGGTAATCATTTTGGACCTCTACTATTCATTATTTCCATTAATGATGTTACTTCGTTAATACTTATTTGCCATATTCAAATTTACGCCGACGATATGAAAATCTTCCTCAAAATTAAAAATTTAGAAGATGCTTTAGCTTTGCAAGCAGATCTTAATCGATTTTATGATTGGTGTTGCAATAATAATCTTCAACTTAACGTTAATAAATGTGCATTAATTACTTTTACACGTCGTTCATGCCCAATCTTGTATATTCCTATTCTTTCAATAACCTAACTATTCCTAAAGTTGTCTCTATAAAAGATCTAGGGGTACTCTTTGATAGCAAGCTTTCTTTTTACCTTCATTATACTGATATACTAAATAAAGCCAACTGTATGCTAGCTTTCATTAAACGTTGGGCAAGAGAATTTGATGATCCTTATGTATTAAAATCTCTTTTTACTTGTTTGCTTAGACCTAACTTGGAATATGCTTCCCAGGTATGAAGCATTTTATAATATTCATATAAATAGAATAGAATCAGTTCAAAAAAAATTTCTAAGATTTGCTTTACGCTTTCTTCCATGGGAAGATCCGTTCGTGCTACCGCCATACGAACATATATTAAATTTATTACATCTTCATACCCTTGAGAAACGTCGTAAAGTAGCAGATATAGTGTTTTTAACCGAATTAATTAAAGGTAATATTTTTTCTTCTCAATTATTTGCTAAACTCAATTTTTCTTCACATTCTAGATTAAGATCTGTAAATATGTTTAACTTGCATTTTCATAAAACTAATTATGGGAAACATGAACCTATTAATAGGATGATGTCTCGTTGTAACATATATAAACCTCATATTAACCTCTTACTAACAAAGCAATCACTCAAAAGTAATCTATATTTGTGTGAATGAAATTATTGAATAACCCTTGACCTGAGGATTCTTAATTTAACTTATTTTGTTGTAATTTATAGTTAGATTTTTATTTTAATTAATTATAAATTGTAATTTCTTTTTTTTTTTTCTCATTTAATTATTATTAATTAGTTGTTATTTGATTTTGTTTAATTTTGTTTAATTTTAGCTTTAAAGTAGATTAAGTATTTTTATTGTAACTTGCTTGATTTAAGCTGGTATTAAATAAATAAATAAATAAATAATAAAATATAAATAATTTTTTTATGTCAATAATGCTATAATATAAATTATTTTATAATTATTTCCGTTTTCACACCACATTAAATATGAATTTCAAGTATGTCAAGTTTAATAACATTTAATACGTACTAAAAAATGTTTCGGAAAATAAATTTAAATAAACTTAGTGATACTCCAAAGGCAGTAGTCGATATTTCTTATTTTAACTCATAAAAGCAGCGTAGTCTAAAATTAAATGAACGTTTGAAATATAAATGTATATATACGTTTGTTAAATATATATATATTAAATATATTTAACAAACGTATATATACATTTATATTTCAAACGTATATATATATATATATATATATAATTTTTAAACCAATAGTCGCAAAGTATAATTATTTCAATTTTAAAATAATTATTTGTATAGCTTTATATTAATTAATAAAACGCTTTTTTTTGTTTTTATTTTTTTAATATGTAAATTTTAATATGTATATGTAATATAATTGGAGAAAATTTTAAAAAAATTACAATATCTATAATTAAATTTATTGTTAAATTTAAGTTTAGAAAGTTAAAAAATTAAATTTTTTTTTTTGAAATTTGTTTACCTTTTATTAATTTATATTTTTGTTGTGCTTTTATGCAAGTTTGATATAAATTCCTACATACATTATATTTTTTAGAAGGGCACATTAAATATAAAAAAAAAACTTTTTTCAAATTAAACAACAATGATTATTATCAATTATTAAAATTATTATTTAAGTTAAGAATGTATAGAAATATTATTTCATCAAATTTTTATTTATTTCATTACAAGTTTTTTTAATAGTATTTAAATTTAATTACATAGTCTAATTAAATTCAAGTTAAAAAATTTAGTTAATAAAAACGATTAACATTTTTTATACATTTAGAAAACAATGTGTTAAGAAATATTAAATAAAATAAGCAAAAATATTTACAAAAACATTTACATAAAAATATACATATTAAGCTATTTTACTATAAAAATTAAAAAATGAAATATAGTTTCTTTATGTAAGGGCATTTAGTAACATAATAATTGCACATAACTTAATATATATATAAAATTACAACAAATCAAAAATAAAATTACGGATTTCACTAAGCATTCGATTGATTATATTTAAAAATAAATATAATTAATTTATTTATTTTTGAATTACTATACAATTGAATTTAACTTCAGTTAATTAAAGGTCTTAGATCTGTATGTTGAGTTTCTTTATGTCTTCTTAAATCAACTTTACGCTGAAATGATTTGTGGCATAGTTCACATGCAAATGGTTTGTAGCCTGTATGTTTCCGGGAATGTGTTATTAAATTTGAACTTTGACTAAATGCTTTGCCGCAAACCTGACACTTGTGAGGTTTTTCCCCTATAATAAAGTAAAAATCATTAATAAATTTATAAAATTAAATTTTCTTTAAGGTTTAAAAATATTAAAACTGTTTTATTACTTGAATTAATTTTTTAATTTAAATTATTTTTATTTATTTATATTAATATTACAAACCATATAGGATATTGCAATATTACAAAACCATCATCTACTAAGGCCAAATATAGGTCAAATATTATTAATAAATCATATATTAATATTATTTATTTTGTTTATATTATATATTTACACTATATTTGGTAGCAAGGGGGATTTGTTTTCAATTAATAAAACATGCTACCTGTGCAGGATTTGAACCCGCACTCCCTCGGTTAAGAAGCCTCGTGCTTGACCACTAGGCCACCGAGGCCCATACATTTTTTTTTTAACTTAAAAATTTATTTGTAATTTTTTAATTTATAAATGTAAAATACATAAAGCGTTAAAATTCATTTTATTCGATCAATGTTCCGATCATACAATAATAGAAGTTAAAGCATATAATCTAAATATAAAATCGCTTTTAAGGGAATATATATAATAATGGAGAATTACAGTTAAATTCTTTTTTAAATAAATACAACTTTATTTTGTACATTACAGATTCATTGTAATAAACAAAAACATTGAACGTAAACGAAGTACAAAACTTATTTGTACTACAAAAATATTTTAGTTTTTTGTGGATGTATAATGATTAATGATATTTTAAAACTTATTATCACGTACCAATTTAGTTTACTGTTCTTTATTTATCTAAATTACTCAAGAAGTTCTCGGGTATTTAGGAAATTCGTAAAATTTTTTTGAAAAATAGGTACTTTATAACAAGAGAGTAATTGTTTGTATTATTGTTGTATATTGATAAACGAATCTACAAAGAAAATAAAATCCATGCATATACATATATCATTCATCGTTTTCTTATATATACATAAAGCAGAAAGTTAGGTTTGGCTGTTTGTTTGTTCACTCGTGTATCAGCCCTGAGTTAAACGAAATTTTACGGAAACTTCATGATAATTTGTTACAAACTATATGTTACATTCTTTTCCATTAACCCGAAACAACTCAAACAATTACGTATTTTTTTTATTGTCCTGGGTCAACTTCAAACTTTGGTATGCATTGCCTCATACCAAAGGAGTTCCCTCCATTAGTTTGGTTCAAATTTATTATTATTGAATTTTCCAATTATCTTTTAGTTTTCACTCACTTTATAACGGTTTGATTTCGATTGATTTCAAATTTTATATATCTTACTCCTTTATAGTGGAATTGACTATAATAAATTTATAATTGCCTATAATATAAAAGCTTAGAATTCTCTTAATCCCTTCCGCGAAAACGAGATGCCAAAAAAATGTTTGTATAAGCAAAAAATATACTTTTGTACAGAACTTCTTTGAGTTTAAAAAGATAGTCTTAAAAAAAATTAATCCATTGATTTACAAAATTTTTTTCATTCATTCATATAATATAATATATATGTATATGCATATATAGTACTTATAAGTTAAAATTTGCCTTCCGCAGATTTTTAACTGTATAGGTTTAATTCTTATAATTATTGTAATAAATTCTAATTAGGATTCAATTAACAATTTTTTAATTGATTTTGGCATAACAAATTTTAAAAGTTTTAAAAAACTAAATACATATGTAACTATAACACTCTGTATAGATTATTTAATCACGTAACTAAAAAAAAAAGCTTTTAAATCTCATATAATTTCTATATATATTAGATATGTTATAATATAATATATACCTATAAATCCTATAATATATAAAAAATAAATCTGAGTTATTCCTCTTTTTACGTGAAAAAAAAATTATACATTAACATTACAAGCAATTCCATTGAAACGTGTTTAGAGTCTTTCTTTGTCCATTTTCTCCCACAATAATAATGGAATAAACGTAAATGTTCTCTTTTTTTAAAACAAATACAGTTTTGTATTTCGAACAAATCCTGATAAAAGTGTATATGAAGTATATCTATTGACTGTATGAAAATTTCATATATGGGTTTTGGAAGAAATCAAATCTCAACTATTGTCTCATATGTAAATATACCAAATAACATTTAAGAAACATATTTCTGCAAACAATATATTATACTATATTCTGTATATATAATGTACAAATGTAGGACAAAAATATATACTTATAACAAAGAAAACTTTCACAAATTCCAAAGCTTTAGGAATTGATGTAATTTTTTGTAATACTTTTGTAAAAACAAAAATTAACATTTTCTTTCTTAAATTTTATATAATCCAGTTGCGGATAATTGGGCTTTAATTAAATTTACTTACTCATACCATCACCTACAATTTTATGTATAATTTGTTTACTCACCAATATTGTCTTTTTTGCATTGTAATATGTAAATTTTGTTTTTTAGAATAATAAATATAACAAAATATGTTCGACAAAAAAAATACGAAATTTGTAAAAATGGCCTGAAAAAAACATTTTTAATTTATAATAAAGTTATTTTCTTAAACGACAGATAAAAATTAAATCATTAACTCGCTTTTTACTGTAAGAATAAAAACAAAAATTGTGTAATTGTAAAAACAATATTATTTTTGACTAATATAAATTTAAATTTTTTAGTTCTGCATTTAAAAGCTATATTTATAGTTTGTAACAAACTCAATTTGAATATCATACTAAAGTTATATTTAATTAAAATTTAAGCTCAATAAGAATTTATTTTTTTATAGTTTATTTTCTTTTTAATTTAAGCTTATGTCTATGTTTATTTGTATTTGTAAAAATATGTACGTAAATATTATATTATTATAAGATTTTTTATTGTTTAATTTTCCACGCTATACAACAACGCAACTACATCTCTAAATACAAATAATCATAAAATGAATAACAATGAATATAAATGGAAAATGGAAAATCAAAACTCCTCCACTGAATTTTTCATTGGTTAGACGTGATTTTTTTCTTTACTTTAATGTTTATCTGTTTCTGTATTGCTGTTGATTGAATTTATATAATTCTTATGTATTATACAAAACGTTTGGTTTTATATCCTTGCTGCTCTGATTCACATCAGAAATAACAAGGCGTAAATAACTAAATGGTTGAGCTTTTTATGTAGAACTGTTTTTTTTTTTATAGACATACAGAATTTTAAAACAAAATTCTTAACAGATCGCATCATATCAGATTATATAAAAATGAGATTTATATACGAATGTTAGAAATAAACACCACTCGTCCACGCAATTTCGTCCTTTGCTGCTTTGGATAATTTTATTTTTTTTGTGATATGTTCGTTGTCATGACAACTTTCCAGGATATAAATTTTTATTATGTACATATACAGTATAAAAATATCTACAATCTTCACCGATGCTTAAGTTTATCAAATGTTATATATATTCATATGTATATAGGTACACAATATATATAGATTTAAAATGTAATATAAATGGAGTATCACTATGGGGAAAATGAAAAATACAATTAAATTCAATCACGCTAAGGTAATAAACACAAGGGGCGTATAATATATAAAAAGCAGACAGAAATAATAGAAAAATGTTTACAAATATTGTAGAACATAAAAATTTTATTAAAGTAGAAAGAACTTTAATAAGGAAAAGCATTGAAATTTCAAAAATTACATTGATATATTTGATTAAATTATAAGACTTAAGATTAACAATGGGAGCTTATTTTAATTAACCTTTTCAATTTGAAAATTAAAAAAAAATTGTATATGAAATAACAAAAATTACCGTTATGTTTATAACTTGCTTTTTAATATAATAATTTTTTGTTTTAATATAAAAATAACTAAAAAATTTAATTATATTTTTTGCATTAATAAAAATCTTTTATGAAACATATATTTTTTTTATAAAATAGGTACAAAAATTTTAATAAAGAAAAATTAATAATAGCATAGGTACAAAGTTTGATTGGAGTTATGAATTTGACAGTTTCATTTAATGTTCATTTAAAAGCCTTTATCTTAAATATTTTAAAATAATTCTAAAATTTGAATACTATTGATATTTCTACATAAAGCCAACATTTCACTTTTAATGACATTCAAGCAGACAACATTAGTATTTATCGAAATTCGTAATACCTATGCATTAAATATACAAAAACATACACAGACAAATATATATATAAATTTATGTTCATATGTATACTAACATCATAAAATAAAAAAAATCTGAAAAAATATTTAAATCTTATAAAGGTAAGAAAATCTCAACCAAAAATTTTTATAGCTTTTTTAGGGTATGTTTTTATATATAAGTAGTAAGTATATATTATGATGTATAACCATATTATAGAATGTATCCGTCAAATATATAAAGGAAATAATGGAAACTTATGTTTAGAATCTGTTTCTTATAAATATATAAAGTTAAAGCTCATTTACCATGATTTCATTGAAATATTTTTATCTCTTTAAAAGCATCACTTTTACTACAAAGTAAGACAAAAAATTGTGTTTAATATTCATAAGAAAAGGCTAACTATAAGATATTTAATCTTAAAGTTTCATTTTAGGGTACTAACTATAATAAAATTTAAAGAAATATCGGAAAAAAAATCGTATCTGAGATTCTTGTATTCATTTTTTAATATTTGCTTTTTTATGTACAAACAAGTGTATATATATAGATATATATATACATATATATCGCAAGAGTATTATGGTATAACCATGCATATTAATAATCTTAAAAATGATATTAGACAGTCAAAATACCCTAAATCTGGTATGTTAAAGTGAATATACCATTTATACTATATATTATTAAATATTGAACTTATATTATACATTATAATATTATATGTTTATATATATTAATTACGTATGTTCATGAATTTCTTCATATACTAACGATATAAAAAATATAAAAATATTTTGAATATAAAAATAAACCAACCATCAACATCCAAAAAATATTATTATGTGTTAAGTTGAAATCCTTTTTCCTTTTGATTTTTTTTTGGAATTTTTTGGTAAAATAAATTATTTTTGGTTTTTGAGAAGGAAAAATCTCAAAAATATTTGATATGGACGAGAAAAATATTTGGCTTTTTACATTTTATTTAATAAAAGCATTAATTTTCTTCGCTAATAAGTACATAATATATAAAATATTTTGTGTTTTTTTAAATAAGTATTTGATTGTATTATGTATTATGAATCATATGTATTATGTACTTAGTGAATGTTTAACACAAAAACTTTTGTTCCTATACATCTACATTTTTTTTCTGTTTAAAAAAAGAAGATCAGGTTAATCTTTTTTGTTATAAGATGTAGATATGCCATGAAAAAATTGTCCGAAAACTCTTTTCAGGTTTTCTGTTTTCCAAGATTATTTGTTTGCTGCTGTACCAATTCTAGTTTCAACTATACACAATAATACAAACTTCTTTGATTAACAGATAAATTTAAAATTTAAATTTCAATAAGTGTTTCTAAGAAGTGACCACAGACAATCATCAATCATCACTATAACACAATCACATACATATATACATATACTTTTTTCATTCAAATAAAACCATTTTATACACTCAAATTAAACCATTTTTCTATCAAATCAAACTTTGTTCTAAGTTACTTACCTATAATTGTCTTTCATTTGTATAAAATTAAATTTTTTTTTATTTAAAGTAAACAATTTCTTTTTTTTAAATTAAACAATTTGTTTAACTATTAAAAATTTTTCGTTAACAAATTAAGAAATTTTTACACAAAATTTTATTTCAAAGAGGGTTTTTTAAAAAAAAAATTTAATTTCAATGAAAAATGGTTGTATTTGACTGAAAAAAAGTATATATGTAATTAGTGTATTACATATTTCTAAAAAACAGTATTTTTGGAAGAGGAAATTTTGAGTTTCAATTTTACCGCGAATCTAAATCCTTGATTTCATTTTACTATGTAAAAAGGAAAGTACACTTGTATCACTAAACCCACTTCAAGTAATTTATGTGTTTTTGTAGTGGAGATACAAATTAAATATATTTAGAATAACAAAAATTAGATTTTTTAATTAAATCAATTAAAATACACTTTTTTAATAACAAATGATTCTTTTATTATACAATTATTTAATTTCAGTTAAACATAAAACAAAGTAATTACCTCAGCGTTGTTTTATTTGTATTTAAAATAAAAAATAATGTTACCAAAATATTTGTCGAGCAGGCTTGTATATGTGGGTGGAGGGTGTACACCACCATTGCTTAAGGAACATATTTAAGTTCAGATTGCAATTTTTTAGAACTGAAAGAGACAAAAGGACAATATTGTACAGCGGGTTGAGAATGTTTAATGAACTTCCAAACGATTTAAAATGTGAAACTAACTTAACAACATTTAAAAGAAAAGCACTGGAATTTGTCAAATTAAAGCCTTCTCCAGACCGGTGCTTTTTTTGTTTTTTTTTGCAGCAGCAGTGCAGTTTTTTTCCGCAAAATATTATTACATGGCGACTTATGAATATGCCCACACTAACAATATTTCCGCGCGATTTTACAGCGATTTTTTTTGCGGCAAATCTACATACTAATTTTTTCTGACGCGGTTGACAGCGTTTTTCATGCGATTTTCGCAAATAAATATCAAACATTTTTATTTTCTAAAATAAACGAAAGGTAAAATGGAGAACAAAGTGGAAAAATTAATCGAGTTAGTTAAAAAATATGCCATATTATATTATACGATCTTTCAAACAAAGGTTATAAAAATATAAGAAAACAAGGTAGAATGTTAACCAACGGTTTTAAAAAGCGCACATTTCCAAAAGACAATACTCGTACAAACTGTTTAGAATTGTGATTTGCACAAAAATTTGAAATTTAAGAAATTCTTTGTAAGACGAAAATATGTGAAAATACGACTTTTCTGGCATTTTAAGGGGCTGTAAGTCCGGAAACCTACATAACTAACAAAAACCGTTAACACACGTAAAAATATATGACTGGAGCTTTAGTTTATATGTCTTGCCGAAGAAAAATTTGTACAGGTGTTTAAATTACAGGTGCCTAAACATAGCAAATTTTCAATTTTTCACCCCTAATAACTCTTAAACAGGCGGTGGTGTAAAAAATTTTCTAAGCAAACTTATACTAATTCTAAAGGTTCTTTCTTCTCTCAAAATTTCAGGTTCCTTGCCGGAGTTATGAAAAAATAAATTTCATGCCAAATGTGGTTTTCATATAACGGTAAATTTAAATAGTAAATTACAGAATAATTTTGATATTGTTTTATGTAGATATTAAAATTTTCGGTCTTATGGCGGTTTTACATTGCAAAACTATTACGCAGAGCCTGAGATATATACATCTGAAATTGAGGTTTTTTTGCAATTTTGAAGAGCTGTAACTCTGGAACCCTATAAAACTAAGAAACCTTTAACACATGTAAAAATATATTACTGGAGCTTTAATTTTTATATCTTGCCGAAGTAAAATGTGTACAAGTACCTAAGTTACAGGTGTTTAAAAATAGCAAATTTTCAATTTTTGACCCCTAATAGCTCATAAACAGGGTGTGGTCCAAAAAAATTTTCTGAGCAAACTTATACTAATTCTAAAAGTTCTTTCTGTTCTTAAAATTTCAAGTCGCTATTTAAAAGCGTTCCGGAGTTATGAAGGTGGAAAAATCATGCAAAATTTGGTTTTTACATAACGGTAAATTTAAAAACTAAATTTAAAAAAATTGTATAATTCTGATATTGATTTACAAAGTTACCTGTGACGTTTTCAGATGGAGAAAATCTTAAGTAGAATATGAGATATATGCATTTAAAAATAGGGCTTTTTCAAAGTTTGAGGGGCTTTAGCTCCGTAAGTGATGGGATACATAAAAAAGTTGCTCCACAAAATTTTATTTTTTTTATGAGACCTACCCATAGTTAAAAAATTTTTTCTCTATCTTTAACGGTGTAGTAGTTTTGTAAACAGACGAACGGACGGACAGAGTGAAACTAATAAGCACATTTTTTCAAAATTTTTTTGGAAATGTGCTGAAAAGATGAAATATGGCATGAAATTGGGATTGAGTTAAATGAAAATCTTAATAAATACGAAATATTTTTTGTAATTGTATTATTTTGTTATAAACATTGTGTAGTTCTCTAATTTAAAAAACTTATGTCCTTTTTACATAATCCCTGATGATTGATGATGATTTACTTCTTCTTCATATTCATTTTCGTTTTAGAAATTTTCCTAAATCAAATACATAATTTTAATTTTTATTGTAAATCAAATATTTTTTTCAAAAAGAAAAATTATTACTTTTTTTTATAAACACAAGTCACTTGATGTAAAAATAATTTATTTTTTATTTACTATTTGACGTCTATGCGAATTTTTACATTTTCAGTGTGGGCACATTTGCGGTTTCCGCGCGATTTCCACACGAAAAAAACGCGCCGGTCTGGGGAAGGCTTAAATATTTCCTAATTGAAACTTTTAATATTTTTATAATTTTAATTTTTATTTTTTTGTTATTTTGATTTTTGTTTTGTATTTTACTTTTGGTTTTTTTGTTTGTTTTTTAATTGCTTACTAAATTTATTTTTTTTTAATTTTTCAAGTCTTCTTTTAAGCTTTTTAAATTTCAATATTTGAAATTAAGAACCTATTTAAAATTTCATTTTTAAATTTGCATATGTAATTTAGCAAAAAAAAAAAATCGTAATACGTATTTTAATTTTAAAAAGCATTTTAATTTTAGTATAGGTATATATACATTTTTTTTTATTTTGTAAAATTAATAGTTTGAAATAACTAAATAAAAAAAAAAAAAAATAACTAAATAGTTTTTTAAAAAATAAGCAAAAAAGTTCTGGTGAGTTCTCTTAATTATTTTTAAAGAAAATAGCTGAATAACAAAATTTGAAACCGCGAACAAATAAAGATAGATATTTTTTGTGTATCTCCTTTAATATTCAACCTTTTATTTAAAAAAAAAATTAAAAGTATGTATAAAACATTTAATATATTATTTTATTTTATTAAAAAAACTGGAGATTCTCCACTATATCCACTTTTACCTTACAAAATACAACATTCATGCCGATCCGCATGGTGCAAGTGCAAGTTGTGTAACCAACGTCAATCATTTATTAAGCTGTTTCGGTTGCCGAAGTAAGCAAAATATTCATTCGTATCACGTGTGTTACGTTATTTTGATTTATGCATCCATAGTTTTATTATTTCATGATCAATACGAATGTGTTTCATAACATTTTTAATTATATGAGGTCAGTTTATATTTATAGTATAAGTATATATTATAAAATATGAATATATATCTGTATCATATTATATTGAGTGCTGCGCTATCACCCTACAATTTTTTTTTTAGTACATTTCTCTGCCACATAAATGTGAACAGAAAATTACACAGCCTTTCCTTTTCAGGCGTGGCTGTAAATGTCGTAAGGGGGAATAATATTACGACGTATGTGGGATTCGAACCCACACATCCTCTATGTTTGCGGTGTATTTTATACGCTCTTATCCACTAGGCCACCGAGGCCCACCAATTTTGTAATCGTAAATTTGATAAAAAAAAAGTAGCAAATAGAAATTTAAAGTACGAGAATATGTGTGTATTATATAGTAAATATATTTTAAATTTTAAAATTAAAATTTTTAAGCGGATGTTACGAGTTTTTATATAACCATTCTATTTCTGCATTTATACGTTATCAAATTTATATATGTAATAGTATTTGTACATATATACATATGTATTTTGAAATATTTTCATAATGTAGAGGATCTTTTGACTAGTTTCCGGAAATTCCCTACAGCTTGGATTTAAAAAAACTATGTAGAAAGTATATATACGTAAGTATTATAAAGAGAGTTTCTTTGTATATTAAAAATCGAAAGAGGTCCTAAAAATAATTGGGCCTAATACGAAATCTCGTTTTTACAAAATTTCGGTGGAAAAAATCTCGTGTGACAAAATTTCGATGGACAAAATCTCGTTTTTTTGAAAATTTAATTTTTTTGAAATTCATTTTTTTATTTTATACTTTTTTTTAATTATGTTAGCTTTAAACTATTTATGTTACAATATAAGTACAAATATTCTGCAAAAGGCGAATAACCCTAATTTTGAATCCAACTCAAAAATCGATCCTAACTGAGAATCTCGCATATGTATAAATATATTGTATTCTATAACATATGTATTATGTAACATAATATGTATAAATATTCTGTAAAAAGCGAATAACCCTGATTTTGAAAACAACTCTAAAATCTCTCCTAAAGATATTTCTTACAAATTAGCTATCATAAGCTATCTTAAAATTAAGTCAAAAAAAAACAAGATTTTGACAAAAACGAGATTTTCAAAAAAAGGGGAAATTAAAAAAAAAAATTTTCAAAGAAAGATTTTGTCCACCGAGATTTGGTACCGCCCAAATTGGTCCCAATTAAATTATATCCAGAATGTTTCCAACTCGATCGTCTTCCTTGAAATGGGTGATCGGGTATGTCGAAACGAACAAAAAATTGTATTATAAGTATTATGTATAAGTATTTAAATTTTGTTTTTAAAGTAATATGTATAACGAAAAACAAAAAGGTACTTTTCTTGAATAAAAAATTTTTTAAAATCAAAACTAATGTCAGTGTTCAATTCTAACAATTTTTTTATGTTAGTTTTAAGTTTCATATAAAACTTATTGATTAGGAAATAACATCAGTTATGATTATAATTTATTAGAAATAAGTTCAATTATATTTTAATGTTGTATGCATGTAAACGAAGTTTAAATTCTAATTTATGTGCTTTTTGTTTTATACGATAAGTATAGGTATGTTGTATGTACATACATAAAAGTATATGTTTATTATTTCTTTTATATTTTACAAGCAAGAAAATTATACAGAAAAAAAAATTATTTTAAATAAAGTGGTGCATTTCCTTTCATAGGAAAACTAAAAAATAAATTTAAATTTTTCAAGAATATGTTAATTAAAATTTCTCAGAAATATTTTAAATAAACTTATATGCAGAATTTTTGAGCAAAAGTTCTTCTCAGAATAGGAAACTTAAAATGATTTTTTATTAATTTTTCATTATTTGTACAATTATTCCAGCCACATTTTTACGTAAAATAAATACTGCAACTTATTTTTTATTGAGGTAAAAAAATATTTTACTGCAATAAAATTTTAGAATAAATCACCTATCTAAATTAAGTATTTTGATTTATAGATATTTATGGATTCTTATATTATCAGAAACACATGTAAAAATTATTAACTTTGCAAAATCAAGCTCAACTTTATATAAAGATATTAAATATTTTTTTTTAAATTTTAATATATAACTATGTGTAGATTGAAAATATAGCATACAACATCAAAAAAATAACAATTTACTAACTAAAATTTTAATGAAATTTGATATTCCTGGAAATTAAGTAATTTTTATTATTCCACAGTAATAATTTTATACGAATACAAAACATATTTACAACCTAATCAGCTAGTGAAAAGTGGGTAAATGATCCCGTAACGGTTTATTATTTTGAGACCATCCCCTTCTTATTTTTAGTTTTAAAAATATTCCATATTAGAAAAAAAATAATCATAACTACAGCGAAAAAGAACTCTATACTTCTATGACTCCCAAAGGAATTAAAAATAATTTTTATTCCATTTTAACCTACCATATAAAAGAATAACTGAAAAACAGATCACTGCACCCTCTTCAACTAGTCGAACTATCTTTGACATCTTTCACCAAAATTTACATGTAACCAGAAGTATTTCAATTTTTGGAAGTATGCTTTTGTTTATTGCATTTAAATAAACAGAACTCATCAAATAATTGGATTTGCAGGTTGCAACTATTATTATGATTATTACTAGGGTGGAGGAACACTTTGTTTTGCTCTTTTTGATATAATAAATAAAATCTTTTTAGACATCTATAAGTCCTTATTATATTTATAACGGCAATAAAAATATAATACAAAAAAGAAAAATTATAATTAGATTAGGCATTAAAAAAAATGTTATCCTAAATCTTTACAAAATTTCAAAAACAGAAATGGGGTTTGAAACTAGAGAAAGATGCAATTTTAAAATATGACCATAAATAAGTTTGATTTTGATTAATTTTTTAAAATAAATGTGCAATATATAATTAAAATTTGTTTATTACGTTTACATATATATATATATATATGTAAGTGTAATAAACAAATTTTATTTACATATATATTTAATATATTTATAAATAAGTAAAGTAATTATTCAATTCACTTTTTATACCCTACACTAAAAGTATAGGGTATATTAACTTTGGTATGGTGTTTGTGACTACCAAAAGGAAGCGAGTTAGATATGAACATGTATATATTCTGAATCAGAATCATCTCCTGAGGCGATTTAGCGATATCCGTCCGTCCGTCCGTTCGCACGATAACTCAAAAACTAGTGAAGCTATCTTGATGAAATTTACATAGTAGGTTATTAATTACGAAAGGAAGGCTAAGTTCGAATCTTGACAAAATCGGTCCATGGATTCGGGCACCTCCCTTACAACTCTCAAAACCGAATACGCATATCTGCGAAATTAATAAAGATAGAAACTTAAAATTTTGTACGAGGGTACTGTTTCCTGAATCCCTGATTTACCTAAAATTTGAGATGAATTGGAGTGGTTGTTCGGGTACCTCCCATACAGCTCCCAAGACCGAACAAGCTTATTTTCGAAATTAATATATATAAAAACTTGAAATTTGATATAAGAGTGTTCTACTCTGTTCTGATGATGTATCTAAAATTTGAGATGTATGGGGCTGGTGATCCGCGTGCCTTCACACACTTCCCAAGACCTAACAAGCATATCTTCGAATTTAATAAAGATAGAAACCTGAAATTTTCTACAAAGGTTGTAAAAGCATTTATTTTTTAGCTTATATTAAATACTTAACTAAAATTACTTATGGATTTTTAATTTAATTTGAATTTTTTAGGTGTAGGGTCTAAATAAGTCGGTTACATCGACTTACTGTTACATTTACTTGTTCCTTTGTAGATTCGTTTTACAATATTGGATTTTATTTGACCCCTTTTTTATCAATTAGGTTGGGTTTGTCCTGTTTTAGTTATTTTAAAACTAAACGATTATCCAGTACACATTATTTAAACTCATGTTTGGTCTACAATTATAATTAAATTGGTTCTTTTTTCGTTGAATTGCAAACCAGATCTCAGTTCCATAATACAAATAATACATAATACATTTCAGATTCTCATAAACTTAATATATAGTTTTTCTTTTATTCAAACCAATCCTTTTTCATACTTAATTTAGTTGTTTGGTATATTTAATAAACTTAATCTAATGTATACTCGTTCACGTAGTATTTGTTAAGAGATTCATATAATTAAAGTTCTTCGACTATCCTTTTTTACTTGATTATTAAGTCAAGCTTACTCTTCTCTTATATTGTTTGTTAGACTAAGAAGGCTAAGATTTTAGATAAGCCTTCTTAGTCTAGTTATATTTTGAAATGTTAATCCGTTTAAAATTTCCAAATTCATAGGTTCGTCTTTTGTAATTTTCGTTATGTTTTAATTAATGCTATTGTCCATTTCTGTCTTTCTATAAAAGCGAATACTGATAAGTTTTTACAATGATCATTATATATTTTCATAATTCAGATATCAATATAAATAACAATTTAAATATTAAGTAATTTATTATTATTTTATTTTTCTCAGTTAAGTATATAACTGCACCAAATTTGTATTATTAATTTTATATTATAGATATGTATATAGTTATGTATAGTTTTGTTATTCATTTAAAAGACCGGCGATGTAAGTAGTACATACCAATGTGCCAATATATGGAATAAATTATTAATTTATTAAATAGTATTCATATTCACTAGCTAAAATTAAAAAGAATTAGATTGGCAAACGACAGCCATAATAGGTATACCATCGTTAGTTATGATTTTAAAAAAAAAATTTATTAAAATTTTTTGGAGAATTACAGTTTTTAAATTATAATTTTTATTTTTTTTTTTTAAAGTTGTCGTAATTTTATTTTAATACCTATGATAAATTATTCTTCCTTTTTTTTTTTTTTGTTTAAAGTAAAATAAATAAATAAACAATGTATATGAGATTTTAAATGAAATAAAGAAAGGGTTATACAATTTTTCGGCAGTCAAAAGATTCACTTGATTTATTGTAATTAATTGATTGCAATTATTTTACACTTTTCAAGCTTTTAAATTAAATATTTTATTTAACTCACACCAATTTTCACCATTATTTTCATTAAAATAAAAAAACAGTTTTAAAAATCAAATAGGTACTTTCTCAATGTTAGGTAAAATTTAAAATGAGGCAAAAGTATTTGTTTTATTCTTTTGTTTTTCTGAAAATTTTTGTATACAACAGCTATTTTAATTACTGTAAATAATATTTATAGTACTTTTCATTTTCGCTTCAAATTAAATAATTTAACTGCTTTATAACTCAAGAAGGTTTGTTTTAACTTCAGTGTTGGTTTTGAGTGAATTAATCTGCCAAGTTTATTTTTACTTTTAATTTTATCAAGGCTATCTGTGTTGAGTATATAATAAATTGTTTTTTAAAATTTTTTATATTATTACTTATTTATTTTTTTGAAAAATTTTGTAACATACAAAATTTAATACACTTTAGGAGAAAAAAAAAATTTGTTAGATAAAATTTTATTATCTATTTATAAGTTCAATGTTGAGTTACTTTAACCATGTCGGGGAAAATTTCTGTTGTGTATGTCCGATTGTTTATGTCCTTTTAATTGGTACACAGAAATATAATTAATGACTTTAAATGTTACAACGATATTAGTTAAAGAGTTATTTATTGGAACAAATAAAAAATTCTGTATTATATTATGTTCAATAATTTTAATTGCTGTAAAAAAAGACATTTCCGTAATTAATGAGTTTCTAAATTTTTTAAATATTTGCATTTTAATAAAATGTTTGCATAAAATATGATTATTTATCTTTTAAACACTTTAAAATGTGTTCATTGAAAGGTAAACTAAATAAAGTTAAATTTATAAATTTATAAAGATTTTGAAAAATATTAAAAATCAATTTGATTTCGTTTTTTAGAAAATTATTATTTTTATTTAAAGTTATTATTTTTTTTTTAAAACCAAAACACCGTTAATTTCAAAATAATTGTAATATATGAAATTTAAGTAAACATTCCTAAATAATTCCTAAATATTTGCTACAGTGCTCCTAATTGTAGGAAATATTATGAAATTTTTCTGCATTCAAGATATTATGAAATTAGAACAATAATAAAACTACAAAACTGTAGGTACATTAATATGTAGGAGTAATAATTTTAAGAAAACTTATTTTATACGTTTTTGCTTACCAGTATGAATATATGTATGTTTTTTCATATCACTTTTTTGGTGAAATCTTTTCCCGCAATAATTACAAGGATATGGTCTTGTATCACTATGTATTAATAAATGAGTCGAAAGCGTACTAGAGCGTTTGAACTGTTTACCACATTGTTTACATTCGAAAACTTTTTCAACATTATGCACAGCTCTGAATTTCAAACCCATGTTTCCAAATCAGCACAGAACATGCATTAAAAAAATACATTAAAAGCACATAAACATTATTAACATTTTAATACTTTATATTTATAAAAATAGTTATTATTAAAGAAAGAAATGTATTAATTTTTGATAAATCTAAGATTTTGTATTTACTTACCGATGTTGACTTAGGCTAACTTCATGACCAAATGTTTTATTACATAATTCGCAAGCATATGGTTTTTTACCATGATGAGTCCTTCTAGCATGTACTTCTAGACCATGTGCTGTACTAAACATTTTTTCGCACTTCATACATGAGTAAAGATCACTAAATTGTGGTATTCCAGGCCATTTCGGTAAATGATGAAAATGAACATGAGGTGAATGTGGGAAACCTAAATGACCATTTGTTGTATGCGTATTTCCAGTCCCAGTCCCAGAACTTGAATTTAAATTGATTCCTGAACCTCCATTCGATATATGACTACTAGTCATTAAAGCACGTAACCGAATGAAATCTTCTTGAGATGCTGAATGATAACTTTATATTATAAATAAACGAAGCATTTTATTTATATCTTGTAAGAAATAATAAATTCGTGTATTATTTACCCAGTATTATGTTGTTGACCTTGATGAAAGGCAAAAGCAAATGCAGCTAAAGGAAAAGGTGTAAATAACGGTCTATGTAACATACCCGTTTGTTCATACCCATGCGGATAACTATTTCGAAATACTTCGAATGTATTTACAGGTACTGGAGACTTGGTTGATGATGTTGAATTATTAGATGTGAGTGGGTGATCTTGTTTTAAAAGAGCTGATACCGAAAATGCTGTCGATTTTTTTGGACTAGTTGAAAGTAAATCTATACTACTTGCGGAAGAGTCAGAAACTGTATTTCCTAATGTTTGCAATATTGGATACAAAGGTGGCGGCGGAGAATCTACTTCTAATTCAGATGAACTTGTTGAATCAGATCGTGTTGCTATATCAGGTGATCTTGATGAACTTTGAGATGGTGACCTTGATTCACGACTAAAACGCTTAACACGAATGCTATCACATTTTGATGATCCCCTGTAGAGATACGAAATATTGTTGTTTTCCTCATCTTCTGATAACTCAGATGTTCTAACCAAACGATTTATTCCAAATGTCAGTTCGTCTAAGCAAGAATAATGAAAACATTATAAATTTCTTATGTAAAGTTAAAAACTCATTTACAATTGGATTTAAAATAACATCAATATTTCCAAAATAAACCCTTCATGAAAATGGTAATACATAACAAACATTCTTATATTGTTGTTTTAAATTGATAAAATTTTCTTTTAACATCTGTTCAGTGATACACTAAATTAAATGGAGCATGACCAAACCATATTATTAAATTTTCATCAGTTTTATTGAAAATATAATAGGAACAATTTGACAAAATCACACATAATTTGTAACGGATATAAATATGCGTATATATACTTTTCGTAACCATTTCAGGAAACATTGAATTAGGTTTGAACATTAAAAATTGCATCAATTTAACTCCTTAAGGTTTTCTTTATTATTTAGTTAAAACTTTATTTTACCCCCATTTGAGAGTGTTAGTATAAATTTTCCCTAATATTTTATTTTAAAATAATATAATTCTCATTTAATTCTTTATATAAAAGTCCGCTTAATTTAGGTATATGTATTTTCAAAAAAAAAGGAGAAAAAAAACTACAGAAAAAGATACACCCCTTAAAAATGGAAATGAACCTGATGCAAATCCCTTTCAATAATAATTTGTGTACAAAGAGAAAAACAATAAACAAAATGCCAAAAGATTGATAAATTATCAAGGACGAATGCGCATTGTAACTTGCTCAACTCTATAATTTCATGGGTGTTTTGCATTTTCTGATGTTGGTCTGTTATACGGGTGTATGGTTTCAACTAATATAATTAATGGTTAAAAAATATTTTTTTTTAATTATTTATCAGATTAATTCTACTGTAATATAATTTTGATTATTTTTTTTTCCTTACTTATTACAATTTAAGATTTTATGGTTTTTCAAAAATGATCTGTTCAAAATATTTATAAAATAAAAGTTTTGTACATAAGTATGTACTAATAAAAGATTTTTTAGAACATTTTTAATACATAATTTTAAACATACAGATAACTATAAGAATTATGCATATTTGGACAAAAAAAAATAAACTAGTTATTAAAAATGTTTTTTTTAATTTCGCTTAACAAGTTTATTTATATAATAAATCAAATATATATATATATACGAACTTGAAAATTTTATTTACTTTTTATGTATGCACTCTTAGAATATTATTCATATTTTGAAAGTTGAAAATTTTTTTTGTACTTTAATAAAAAACTCGAAATTTAAATAAAATTTAAATTAAACTAAAATTTTTCGAAATTTAATAAATTTTTTAAATTTATGTAACTTGTAATAATAACTTAAATTATTTGTGTGTATAATTACATTTTATTACGTTTTATTAGTAATAAAATTAAAATCATACCTAATTTATTTAAACGAAACCTATTACTTATTTAGAACTATTTTTAAAACTAACATAATAACAGTAATAATTCTTAAAAATCAACATTTATTGAAAATTAATAAATTTTAGGTATGTATCTATAAAATACTTATGTTATTAAAATGTTAAAAATCAAAACATATCTAGAATTTTCGTATTGTTAATAATTACATATAAGGTACAATTTTGATATTTTAAAATAAAAGAGAAATATAATAAAAATATTTGAAGAAAAATCATGGAATAAAATTTAAAAAAATATTTGCTTATGTTATCTCAAACAAAATTTAATATTTGTATATATAGGTGTTAAAGGTAATGAATGAGGTAATAAATCAATCAAGTTGCTATCACTTTTTTTTTTAATACAGAAAAATTAGGCTGAAATAATATTGGAAGTAAACAAACCATTCAATATAATAAATAAACTTTTAGTATTAGTATAAATATGCTTATAGATAAAGTTCATTTTACATCTAGCAACAAAACTAATCTTAATAAAATCGATCAAAAATCGACCGGTTAAAAAAGGTCCGTATTACGTAATATAACTATGCGTAAAAAATTATATAATACGGATTGTATTTGGAAATTTGTTTTCTTGTTGAGTTTATTCTTCAGATAAATTTTATTTTATTTACTTTGTTGTTCCATTCTTCAGATTCCATTTTCCATTTACACGAGTAAAATAAAATAGAATTAAAGTAAGTATATAAGTAAGTACAAATATTAATTCATATAAATATATCTTATAACGACAGTATTTTTATCTTCAATACTATTAAAAAATACTAAGTACTCTAAGTAATCTACTTGGAAATTTGCGCTAAAAACTTGTTTTTCCAATTGAACATAAACTCGGAATAAATCTAGCATAAGTCACCGGGCTTTCAGACGAAAGGTCTCGGGTTCAAACTCCGGTCAGGTCAAAAAAATATAATACATTAAATATAATAAAATAATGTAAAAAAAATATTAAATATAATTATAATTTAATACATGTACCGAGATGGCCAACATGCTTTAAGGCAAAAGGGCCCTAAAAATATCGGCAGATGTTTATATCTGAACAATATAATATAAAAAAAAAAAAATCTAGCATAATGTTTAAAAAAAATTTTAAAATAAAAATTAAATTAAAAAATGGACAATAACATGAAATCAGAGAAGCGTAGCTCTTAAATATTCAGTTACATTCAAAATTCATACTTTTGAAGTTGGGATTTTCAACAAACTTACATATTTAAATGCAAAGTAAACGCATAAAGCTGTAAGGTCTCATTTCATTTAACCAATTTCATACAAAAACATAAGACTTGATGGCCGAGAACTGCAATATTATTATCATTTAAAAAAAATTTATTTATCCAAATGAGATTAAAAAATATAACACTTGACTTATCCCCTCAAAAATATATTTTGGAAAAAAAATTTGGTCAAATTTTCATAACTTTAGATATTTTGGTTTTCTAATTTTTTTAGTTATGTAGTTTTGACATATTCCTATCTGGGGGTTCAAACCATAAAGGTAGTTACTGCCACACCGTAATCCTCTTTTATTTATCTCTTTGTATAAGGAAGGTTGGTTACAAAATAAGGGCTTCAATAATTTGTTTAGCGGGGCGGTAGCCAACACTATTTTAAATTAATTGATGTTGAAATATATATGTATGTAAAAGAAATAATGAAGGATTTACAGGTGGTTACAGAATTAGGGTTTTGAATGTTGGCATTTTAAATATTCATTATGAACGGACTTTATATAAGTATAAAAACAGTACCTAAGTTATTTCATAAATTTTGGCGGTTGTTATTTTGTTGACAGCTAATTCCAGGCTGAAAAATACCAAAAATAAATAAATGACGAAATTCAGGAATAAAATTTTAAAATTGATTTTTCTCTTTTTAAAATTAGAAGAAATTTTAAAATTTAAATAAAAAAATTTGTTCTAATTTAAGACATCATTTATATTCAATGTATTTTGTCAATCAATGTTTTGATGTAATGGAACATCGGCTAAACAAAATCATTTTGTAAATCACAATTGCATTAACTTAACAGATTTGCTTTATTAAAAGAATCTCAAAGGAATTCTACGATATTACTACATATACTAAAGTTTTATTTGCATTCATTTTACTAATTCTCTGAAATGTAAAACAATATATGCGTATAAAAACAAAAGGACAATAGTAATATACATATGTACAATGCATTGGCACCTTCATTAAATATATGTACATATTCGTGTATATATACTTATAAGTAACAATATTAAATATAACTAAGTATATAACCATATAATGAATTCGTATAGACATAATCAAATAACAAACTCCCACAGGCTGAACAAATCATTAAATGTAAACTTTCCTTACCTTTTATTACTCTCTGATTATTTCGAACATTATCTACAGGTGATGATGACACTGTTAGTATTGAACTTGTAGATCCATCATTAGATCCTACAGAATTTAATACAAAACTACTAGTATTTAAAGTATCTGACTCTACTTTTCTTAAAGAAGACGAAATAACTTGATTTGCTGTAGTTGTCTTTGTTGTATTTGAAATTTCAATATTGGATATTGATGAGGTTATTCTTGAATTGGCTAGATGATTATCAACATTATTACTATTATTATAAGTTATTGCGTTATTGATTAGATTATTATCACTGTTGTTAGTACGATTATTGATATTGTCATTTACATTTTCTCCTGTATCTGAAATTGGAGATAATGAATTTTGTGGTAAGATTGACCGATTTAAAATTGTTGACGGTCCAATCGGTACAAGTTGGCGATAATGATTCATAAATTCAAAAGATACTGGAGATATTGTACTGTTATTACTACGCGTAGCTGCAAAAAAATAAATAAGGAATTAATAAAAAATTAATAAAAATAATTTAAACTTGAAAATTTAAATTTTGTACTAATCATAACTACTCATCACGTAAAATTATTTTTTGCTGTATTAACTTGATTAATTTTCACGCATAGAAAAGACAATAATTTTATACTTTTGGGTTTTTCCCAAACATTTTCTGTAAACATTGCAAACATTCATAATTGATGTAAGTTAAATTTAAACTTAATTTTTTATTGGTCCTGATCTCTGGGTCAAACAAACGTAAAACAAATGTAATAAAAAAAAAACTAACAATACTTTTAGGACCTGCGCTAGGCACATGTACACCAAATTTCTTATAATAATTAAGTATTAGAATAATTTTAAACAGTGCATGAACTGGTGAAGTCTATATAATTATATAATATTTTGTTTAAATTAAACGACCATTATTAACTTCACTAAAATATGACTAAACTAAATTCACATTTTGGTGAAGTCAATATTGGTCGTTTAATTTAAAAAAATATTATATATATTTCCAAAATACGACTCTAACCACTATTAATTGGTACAGTCATACATTTTAGCTACAGAAATTTCAAAGTCAAATATTAAGGATACTTTAAAGGTATTCATTAATAACCAGTACTTTTTTGAAAGCTTATTACTTGAGCTTTGAAATACTTAAACTTGAAAATTTAAAATTAGTTAAATAAAAAATTATATATTATGTATATATTATATATTATCTATCCAACCAGTTTTTAGTTATTTTAAAAGTATGACATGAGGCTCCATCTTTTTGAAAAATATATTGATAAGAATTCTTCATATGATGTTGAGTGTGGTAAAAATGGAATTAAATTGTCATCAAGAATGTTGATGTATTTTGAGCTTTTATTGTGTCATCTACAAAAGCTAAATTACCAACACCTTTAGAAGAAAAACACCCACAACGTTAGCTGGAAATTTAACTGTTCGTTTTAGACAGTCCCTGTGGTACACCTATTCTTTTTTTTTAATTACGCTCTTTCTAGTATCTCCTACACATATATCAAATTTTGACTCATCGCTAAAAACAATTGCGTCCCATTGTCTTTTGACCCAATATCTTCTTGATTTAGCCCATAAACGTTTTCTCTTTTGTGAAAATGTTAATAAAGGCATTTCTTTGGCCTAAATAAATTCAAATTGAAGTTAGATTAATATCAATGTAAATTCAAATTATTTTGTAACTTATGTCAACATACCTTATAAAATCCAAATTCAAGCTTATGCATTTGGATTCTAGTCCATTCAAGTCCAATACTTAGATGTTCCAACCTTTTCGAACCACATTTTAGAAATATCACGAACTGTACTATTTTTTTTATAATAGAAGAACCTTTTATGTCTCTTTCAGTAATTTTTGAAACGCGACCTCTTTTACTGATGTTTGCTTCTACAGGTCCGGTTTCTTTATGTTTTTTTATTATATTTGTTATGGTAAATCTTAGATCTAGCTAAATTATAAATTTCTGGAAATTTGTCCATAAGATTTACCAGAATGCTGGTTTTCAATAATTTGATTTCTAATATTTTTGCAAATTGATTGTTTACACAACATGATGATATAATTATGAATAAAATGAATGAATTTAAAATAAATTCAATTTAAATTAATTAAATTTCTCTTTTATTTTTAATAACTGTTACATTTTTAATCAATTTGTCATAAACAAGTAAGTACCTACTTATTGCTTTTTATCGTAACTCTCAAATAGTCAGTTGTGTACCAATAATTTATGGTCAATTTGCTTTCTTAAATTAAATACATACATGTAATTGTTATATATAATATAATATTTTTGTTTAACTTTTCAAACTTCGAAGTTTAAGTATTTTAAGTAATAGGCTTTCAAAAAGGTAATATGGTCCTTAATAAATTCTTTTAGAAGAGTCCGTAATATTGAACGTAAATATATTCATAGTGAACTAAAATACTTATATGCCAATTAATAGTGTAAGTACCAATTAATAGTGGCTAGGGCTAATATTATAAAATGTGAATTTTGGCGAAGTCAATAATGGTCGTTTAATTTAAAAAAAAAAACAATTATAAGTACTTATAGGTAATAATTATTTAATTTAAATATCGACAAATAAGTTTCAAATTAAAAAAAAAATAAAAAACCTAATGCTTAAAAAAGACATACTGTCTCTCATCTGAAAACTATGATAAATTTTTTAGAAAATATTCTGTGATTCTTTTTTTTTACAATACATCATGACTAGTTATAGTTTAATCATATATTTTTGCAAATTTTTTATGATATACCATATACATAACCTACTTATTGATTTTTTAATTTTTTGCCATTAAAATACCGAAACCTACAGTCATTTGGTATGAATCCACTTTTACATGGTGTGTTAAAAAAGAAGTTAACTACATCAAACATAAAAACCAACCAGATGCTTCTCAATATGTAATAACAGTAACGAGTAACATATTTTAGTACTTACTTATTTAGTACAGCTTTATTTAACAGATTTATTTTTAAAATTAAACATTATTTTAAAAATAAATGCATACTTATATAGGTACTTAGTAGTTATAGTTAGTTATAGTAATTTTATGATATGGGTAAATAAATTTTGTATCAATAACAATACAAATGTACAAATATCAATAATTATAAACTAAGACTTTATTGCCATTATGTAATAAGTTTTAATACTTACTTATAACAATTTAACTTTTATAATTTTTTATTATTTTTTTAAATTTGTATAACTTTACAACCCAGCTATCAAATTGTTTTAGATTCTAATGAAATCAGATTTCAAGCTATTTGTCATTTAATATAAATTTTTTGAATACAGTTTTACAGTAAGATTTGTTGAATGTTAAGAGAATTTAAATACTTAAAACAATATTATGCAATGTACATTTTGCTTTTTTATGACATTAAAGGCATTTTTTGTTTTAATATGGACATTTTTCTACAAATGAAACTTATCATCGTAAAAAAACTTTTTTTGAAAAGCAAATTTTACTACAAAAGGGGCAAACATATTTTGTACACTTATATATATATATTAAATGAACAAAAATACGCAAAATCAAAAAAAAATAACATTTAAACACCAACACCAATATGTAACCGCTTTAAAAAAGAAACATATGCAAATGATTGAAATATGATTCTTAGATTTTATTGGGGACGAAAGTTTAAAAAAAAACAGATTTTTTTCTGGTTTTTGGGATCATCATATTATTTTTCTTTCTTTATAAATTACTTCTATTTGCTATTTATGACGCTGATGTCAAACATTTTTTATGTTATATGTATATCTTTCAATAAAAATATATTTTTCGCTCAAGCAAAAATATATTTTTTGTTCTTGCTTTAGTCTAATTTTTTGTTTTTGCTTTAGTTTCTTTAAAAAAAAAACTAGATGTATTTCTTGAACTACTCATATTGCTAGTTTAAACTTTTTTTTTAAATGATTAGCAGTGATACCATTTGCCATAAAATTTCTGTGATATATTATAAGTACTATTTATTTAAATTGACTTCCACCGGATGGTTTTTTGAATTATAAATGAAGAACAATTATGACAGCACTAAGTATTTACGTTCATATTCACTAGAATCGTAAACTTATTTGTTGACATGTCATATACTTACCAATAATTAAAAAATTATTTCATGAACTCGAATATTATTGAAAATGAAGTGTGAAATATGTTAAATAAAATGACAAAATTAATAATTTAATCATTTATTCTACTACTTAAGTATCTAATTTTTTTTTAACATAGGTACATTGTACATAAGTAACTTATTTTTATTTACATGTAGAAAAAAAAAGGCAGAATTGTGCATTATTTTATGCTAGCTATTATTTCGTTTAAAATAAAAAAACGAAATGCTAGCTATTATTTTCGTTTCTATTTAAAAAAAATTAGCTATACTTAGGTAGGTACCTATAAGTAAACATATTTGAATGTAAATCATTATAAATTCTCATGTTTAACATATTCATACAATTAATGTGAATTATTATTTTCATCTTTTTTATATACTTGTAGATACCTAACAATCATATATGTACATATAGCAAATCTGTTCTTTAAATGCTTAGTAGTTCTGATCTAAAAAAAAACACAAATCACAAGTTTATTATTGTTATTTCGACAGATTATGCTATGTTCTAACCTAAAAAAAAAACGACTACTTATTGTTTTTCATTTTGCAAAAACACTTATAAAAATATTTATTGAATTATTAATTTCATATTTTTTTTTTGTTTAATTAAGTACCTATCAATGTTTTGTTTAATAAGTAGTATATTTATATATATAACTAACCAATATAAAATATATTTATGTATAATGTTTTTCATAGATAAACACAGCTACTTATTACAACTTATAGTTCTTCAAATAACTACCTAGATACTTACTTATAGTACAACTTGTTTTATTTAAAAAATCGGTAGGTATCTACATATAAATTAAATTAGTAAGCTCAATTGATAGGTAAGCTCAATATGTGAATTAGTAAGCTCAATATGTGATAGGCAAGCTTAATTTTGAAAATAATTTTTTAGTTCCATTTTTAGAAATGGATATTTTTTTTTAAAGAATTTCTTCCTTGGAATAAGTAAAATCAAATTAAATTTAGTTAAGTACTCTAAGTCTAAACTAAAAAAATTTTTTTTGCAAACTATGCAAACTAATTTTTTACTATACCTATAAGTATACATAAAATTAAATTACATTTACTCCGATTAAATTCTTATACTTATTTAATTGTATTACTTATCCTTAATTCGATTACTTATAAGGTGCTTCAATTCAGGGAAAAGTATGAAATCTTGTTATACCCTCCAAGTTATAAGTTACCAAAATAAAAATATAAGTAATAACTAAGTATAGTTAATAAAATATAGAAACTCGTAAAAAATTTTCTAATTATTTAAAATCAAGTTGATATTTGAATAAGTGAAAAAACATTTGTTGCTCTGGCCTTAAAAAACATTTGTTGCTCTGGCCAATCAATGAATTCAATTAATTTCGTGAGGATTTGGGGCAGTCACTCCTCATTACGTAATTAAAATTGATCATTATCAACAATTTTTATAGATTTAATTATTGCTTGTAAAACCTACCTAAGTAAGTATAACTTTCCTGAGGCTACTTATTTCTGTCACATAAGTATTTTCCTAAAATAAAATACAAGCAATTTTATACATATATGTATGTACTTAGGTACATAAAGTTTTAAATCTAAACTTTTTCGATACAATGAATAAATAGGCTAATAATTTTCTTATAACTACATCATTTTTGCGTTCCTTTCTTTATAATTGGCAAAATGAATAATCATCAATAGCTAAAGAAAAATTTATTTATTAATAAATTAATTATGTGTGGAAATAAAGTACATACCTATAGTCTTAAATATTCATTGAATATACATAGTATGTAGTTTAATTCCTTTAAATCTTTAAAATAAAAGGCTGTACGTACGCTTTCAACTTTATAAAACTGCGAAAATGCTTTCTTAATTGATTTCAAGTAGTTATGTAAATGATGTGCTTTTCTAAAAGTAAATTGTTTTAAAAGTCAAAAGAAAATGATTTGCTAAGTTTTTCAATTTAAATCTCTTATATTTAATTTTTCCTCTTGTGCTCCACTTGTATTATTAACAAGAAAAAGTATGAGAGATTTAGAATGAAGAACTGATCAAATCATTTTCTTTTGACCTTAAAAACAATTTCCTTTTGGAAAAGCACACCATTCAACCAAATAGGTACTTGAAATCAATTAAGAAATCATTTCGCAATTTTATAACGTTGAGAGCGTACAGTCTTTGTTTTTAAATTAAAATTTAATAAACTACTACCTGTATTAAAAGCAATGACTTTATTGCTACACATAATTTATTAATAAATCAATGTCTTTCTTTTAAAATTTATTGTGTTCTTTTTTTGCAATTACCCTTTCCTTTCATGCGCTTTACATGTATTATAAAATATATTTTTACGAATAAAAACTTTTTAAAAAATTTAATAAAGGAGTTTATTTTATATTTACATAGGTACTTATTAGTTTTTTCAAGTATGTATACATAAATAGGCATTAAGTACTGCAAAAGGGTTATTTTTGTGCTGTACGGAGCCATCAGTTTTATAAAAAAGCAAATATATTTTAATCATAATTATTGCTGTTAATTTATGAAATTGTACCTATTAAAAGAAAACAATTAAATTACTCACCGACGGTTTTTACTTTTGGCGTTACTACTTTAAATGCACTGGAGATCTGATAATTTTCGTTGTTAACAGTAAAATTCCTTTTAATACTATTTGTAGTGTTCTGATTATCCATTAAATTATTATTGTTAATAAAATTATTATAATTATAGTTACTATTTTTATTATTTTGAATATTATCATTTGCAACAATTTTTTTAAAAGTGCTATTTATATTAATTTCATTTTTTGTATTAATATTCTCAATGGAAACTTCTGTATTACCTGCGGTTTGGCAGGGTGAACTTGGTGATAGTAAATGTGGTAATGGTATAATAGTCTTCGCAACATTTTGAGATAATAAAGGTTTAGTAATTGATTCTGTAGAAATTTCTGAAGGAATCAAAGTTGTTGCTGGATTAGAAGTTACCATTTCTAATGCTGTTTTAATTAAGGTTGTAGTACTTGGAGAACAAAGTTCATTATTCTTATGATTCTGTAAATTATGAATATTTCTACTAGATATGATTGAATTTAAATGATTGAATGACTGAGAATTATGATCCGAAATATTATGTAAATCGGACTTAATATTAATACTATAATCTAATGGTAAATGTTTTTGTTCTGTCACCATTTCCATTTTAGATCATATAAATTAATTAAATTATTATTTCGCGCAATTTTGTTTTTTTAGTTTTTTGTTTAATAAAATTGAACTTTATATTTATAACTAATCTTTTATATTTTATTTTATCTGCGAATAAAATACATATTGTTTTAGTATTTTTTTTAACACATTCCAGCTTATGATATTATTAAAATTATTTAATTTAAATGTGTTCCTTTTCCTTTTATTTCTGTTGTCTATGTTATTTTCAGTAAATAACCAAATCGATTAACTTAATTAAATAAATTGAATAAAGCACTTTTTTTTAAGATTTACTTATTCCATATAATCATACGTATTTAAATATTTTGTAAACAGAACTCTAAAAGTAATATGTAATTACCAACTTGTTATTCATATTGAATTTAAAAATTAAATCTTAAAAAAAAAAATACTTTAGTTGAATTCTACACTGTATAGTGATTATACCTAAGTTACAAAATATTCATAACACATATTTGTATATACATATGTATATGTATAGGTACCTAATCATTTTTTATTTTTTATTTAACTACAAAAACTTTACGGCACTAAAATATATCAATTATAATGAAAAACTTAAACACACACATAAATTAAATTCCGACGGATGTAATCTAGGAATATTAACTTAAGCCATATAAATCATTTACCGACGCTCAATTATTTTATTTTACAATACCGTAATTCCTTGCAAAAACGCTAGCTAATTCTAATATAAGGTTTTTTCTTGTAATTCCAAAAATATATATCGGATTTTTTTTGTTTTGTTTACCGTTTGTTTTTAATTCAAATATTTTTATATGCAAAATACGAAATCAAAATATATCGTTCTGATGCGACACTAAAGGTTTCCGTTAATAATCTAAAAACTATTTTGATTTTAAATACCTTAGAAGGCTCTCGCCTCTCATCTCATAGTCTCACTTGAATGTGTTTAGCGAATTGAATGTGTTTTTTTGTGTATGTAAATGTACGTACAAGTTCAAGATTGAAATTGAAGAGAATATCTATAATAATTAATAAATAGATATTCTTTGGTATATTTTAATGCTTATATACATATACATTTATTAAATAACAGACGGGACTGCAAATGCAATCTACATGGTCTGTTTACATAATATATGTTCTTTTATAATTAACAGTATAACACAAAGCTTCCAGTTGGCAGTTTCCATTTGAAATCGCTTATTTACTTCAATACAAAGAATTACACATTCTCTGCAAAAAACAAAACAAAATATAAGCCCCTTTTATCTACACATTTCCATTGTACTTTTATGCATGTGTTTATACTGTTTAGTTTTTTATTGAGTGAATACAAAATTCCTATTCAACAAATTTTTATTCCAAATAATAATTTTTATTCCAAAATAATTATTTACGTTTACGAATTACGTTATTTCGGAATAGCTTGTGTTTCACATTTAGTGTTCATTCCATTCACAAACACACTTATGTTGTATTCCAAAAATCTTGGAAGTATTTAGTTTTAAGGAAGGGTGGGACTAGGAAATAAATAAGTTAATGGAATGGATGATGAAATGGAAGGTTTTGTACAGTACATATTCCAATTTTTTATTGGTGTATTCGTTGAAATTTAATAAAGATTGTAGTTGGTTAGAATTAGATCTTAGAACAAAAAAATGAATGTTTTCCAAAAAAAGATTTAACAAATCTTTCCTTTTTTTTCCACAGAATTTTGCTTTCAATAATCCAATTCAAACAGAACAACTACATATATGACTATGAAGTATGAAGTATATATGTACACACATATATATTGGAATGTACAAAATTTATTTGAAATAAAAGAAATTAGGTATTTTATTTAAAATAATAAATCACTAATCATCAATGCCTACTTATAAAATATTGAACTTATAAGGATATGTGTATGTATGTATGTACTATAAATATGGATAAGTAAATTTATTTCGTTCGGTTTATTTAAATAAAAATGTTAACTGTTATTTTAGATTTTTTTTTTAGCTTTATAGCGGTATAGGGTAATCATGTACATACATATATGTTTGGATTGGATATATGGATGGATATTTTCAAGCATTAGTAATTAGAATTAATTTAAATTAAATATACATACATATGTATGAATGAGTTATAATTTAGTAACCATGTATGTATCCATATTATTTTCGTAACTTAGTTTGTTTGTATTGTATGTATGTTTGTTCTTCTACTAATATTAATAATAAATATTAAACTTAAATAATATTTAACTCACAACAATTCGCATGTGACATGACTGATGTGCTGTGCATGTGACTCAGGCAGATGTGATGTGAATAATGAATATGTGATATTGTGTCATTGTGATGTGATGCACATCAATTGAGAGAGTGTATATTCAAAATATTCTCAGTTTTAATCGCCATGTTTATTTTACTGCATGACTGCCACTGCAATCTGTATATATTCAGATTTCAGATTGTTTTTATGAAGGTGGGACTTTTACAGCAATTTATATAGGTATTATGTTTGATTTAGGTCATACTTCTAAGGTAAAAATTAAAAATATTGCTACGAGTTGTTACAACAAACTAAATAGATATTTAAAACTTGTACGAAAGAGAAAATTATTTTGCCTTTGAATTCAGTTCGAAAATTCTATTATAAAATTATTGAATTCTATTTTTAATCATATTAATGTATTAAACTTCCATATTAATATACGATGTATCATATTGTAATAGGTAGCTATATAATAAAATAATAAACCATAATTCTTGTATGAGATAATAGATGGCGTAGAAATAAAAGAAACGTCTAATAGTCTTGTATAATAGCTACAGCCGAGTAATCAACGGCTTAGTGAAATTAATTATTCCAGAAACTGAAACTTAGTTAAATGCCCTATGCTCCTTATAATAGAAGTGGTCAGTGGAAAGGAAAAAAAATGGTGTTATTGGATTGAAATTTTACTTAAAAAAAGTTCATAAAACTATGTTTTGGATTTAAAGGAAAATTTGATTAAACAGTTGAAAATGATATCAACTATACTAAAACACTATATGAAGTACCGGTAGTCGGCCAGATAACAAATTTTTAAACTTACATCTGCTTCGTTTTCAATTTTAAATAAAATATTTATTAGAAATTTTTTTTTGTTTTTAATTCATTGAGCTTTTATTTTTAAAGTAATATGAATTTTAAAGTGATATTTTAATATTTTGACAAAAATAATTTAAAAATATAGATAAAAAGGCATAATTTTTGAGTAGTCGGCCACTAAAATTTGAATGTCCGCCAAAATGAATCCTAAATTCGGCCTTAATAGAAAACAAAAAAATTATTAAATTAAACATTAATTTTTAGATATTTTATTTCTTTTATTTATTAATTTTTAGATATTAGTATTTCAAATTATTATTCAAAAAAATAGGTATAATAAAATAAATAGTACCTATTTCAGCTATATACATACTATATTGGTGTACTAAACAAAAACACAAAATAAATATTAACAAAATAAAATTAACAAAATAAGGTTAAGGAACATTATATATTACTTTAAAAATTTAACTTAAGACATTTTTAAATAGGGAAATAAATTGCTATTTTCACATGTAAAATATTTAGTTGTTACATTTTCGAAATTTTGTCCTTTAAATTTGGTATGTTTCAACTGGTAGCAGTTGGAGCATTCATCGCATCCAATATTTTTTAAGTCATTTTCTTTAGTGTCGCTTTGCAATTCTTCTTCTCTTATTTTATTTTACTTTTATTAGTTTTTGATTTTTTAAAGGTATGTTTTTTTTAAAAGTCTCGCTTTTTTTCTATTTTTAATACCTTCTGGCTTTATCTTTTTTCTGTTTCAATTTTTTATAGTATACTCACGCAACTGTGTTGCAGAAATTGTTGATGCGGTAATTTAGGTTTTATTTTTCTTGAATTTGTGGGACTTATTGGTTTTGGATAAAATAAATGTTAAAGGCGAAGATGAAAATATTGGTATTTCTGGAAAATTAAAGTTTAAGAGTGTACTGGTTCTGTTATGTGTATTAGTATCATTATTGGTTTTATTGTTGATGTTTACACATTTATTAACAGATGAAGATGTCAATGTTTCTTTTTCTAGTAAATCAAAATTTAACGTGGTACTAATTCTGTTATTCGTGTCGGTTTTATTGTTAGTTAGATCATTATTAATTTCTACCATACTACTATCACAAATTGATGTCTCAAATAGAAGTTCTCCGGTAGATAAAACGTTGTAAGTTCCCATGACGATATTATTATCACAATTTCATAAATCTTGAGTTTCCGCTGGAGGAGTTCGATTAATTTTTTCATTAATTTTTTTAATAGTATTAATTGAAGCTGGTAATTTAATGTCTTTAAGTTCAGTCGTTATTTCGTCAATTACATCTATTGAAATAATTGATCTGACATACATCTAAGAGACAATAACTGAGTGCAATTTTCTCGTGTGTTTTGTGCACACTGTGTAAAATCAATAGCAGTTTTGTCAAAAGGAAACAGACCTCTTTTTCGAAAACCACTTTTAATTGTTTCATGCATTATATTAAATTTTTCTATAGTATGCGTACCATTTCTAATAACGAACAAAAATTTAATTTATTTACTGTAATACATATATAAATTTCTAACTGCCTTCTTCCACCCCTCTTTTAATGACTTAAAAACGCTTATGTTGCATGGTTGCACAATATGAGTGGTATTGAACGGTAATGCATATAAAATTATACTATTATCATTACAAACGTTGCTCAACTCCATAGTATTAAGAGATTTGTGCCGTCTACAAATAAAATTACCGTTTTCGAAATATTATTGTCGATAACTCATTCGTGAAACCCATTTGCTACGTATTCGAAAAAACTTTCACCTCTCATCCAATCACTTTCGCTAAGCCCCAAAACCCAGTCGGATGGAATAGTGTTTCTTAGCTCGTTTGGAGGACGAATGTAAGGAAATACTAACATTGGCGGTAATATTTTCCCTGCGATTAGAACTGTAATTGCTCCTTTTTCGTTTCCGTATTGAACTTGGTATATGTTGCGGAAGCCTTTTGGTGCGAGAACTTAGCTAGAGAATGCAGTTTCGTCACCATTGAAAATTCGTCGGTGATCTTCAAGAAGATCTTCCCAATTGTTACTTTTCAAATCACTTTCCAGTTCAGAAAGCCACTTGTTAATAAGTTTATAAAATATTCACACTATTTTCGACCTGGTGCGTTGTTTTAAACCGTGTTATCTTTTTAGCGTCAGTTACAATTTTTTTTACTGTGCTAACTAGATCTGCCAGTTCAATGGAAAATTACAGTTTCAGGAGTTAAGTACAAAAGTACAGTGAATTAGGAGGGATTTTATAGTTGTTTACAAAATCAGAGTTTTAATAATTTGTTTAGTAAGGTTTTGGAGAGTTTTGGGGTTTCGGGAGCAGCTTCCACTATTTTAAAATGTTTTTTAATATTTTAATATTGAAATATGTATGTATAGAAGTAATAATGAAAGATGTTAAAGTAAAGAAATAACAACATCTTTGTCCCTGTATAACATAGAAGGTTTATTAAAGTGTGGGTAGCTAGCTGAAGTTAAGGACTTTCACACTAATATCCTAACTTTAATTTATTTATATAGTTGAAGAGTTACAAGGTTTTAAATGCGGAAAATATTAATATTTTTCACTGTTTATAAAATAACTGCATTTTTTGTATAAAAAACCGCTATTAATGTCCCAACTTTATTTTATTTTCAAAATTAATCACTAATTCCTCAGCTTCAATTTAAGTTAATACATTTTCTCTTACCTTTCATCGTTTTTGAGATAATTATCTAAATATATAACCATGTGCTTACTTACCAAATAATTATATTATTTTTATGTAACAATGTGAAAAATAATTTTTTTAACAAAATTCCAATTAAGCACATGGCTATATTTAGATAATTATCTGGAAACGGTAAAAGATAAGAGAAAATGTATTAACTTAAATTGAAGCTGAGGAATTGATGACTTACAGTTGCTGTGGGAATGAAATTTGCAGTGGGGAATGGGAATGAAATTTGCAATTCCAATGCAGTGGGAAATTCAATTCCAACAATGTTAATTTTTCCCCGAATTTGATCTACTCAAATTTATATTAGAAATGAACCAAAAGATTCTAAATAAATAACTCAGGGCTGAATACAAGAAACATAATTTTTAATACTTTTAAACTATTAAGCACACAAAGTATACATCAGTGCTGCTTTGAGAACTATTGCTGGAGAACTATTACTCCCATGTTAACATAAAGGACATAAAAAAATCAAAAGCCCATATTGTAATGCTATTTTTGCCTAGTCATTGCTTTCAGAAATAATGCAAGGGAAATAATGATAATTTATGATTTGCCACAGTAAAGGATGTCTAACACAAAATGAAACTGTAAATGAAACTAATGTGATAAGTAGTTTAATTAATGAAAATGATTTCATATTAGATTTAAAAAACCTTGATATTTTAAACTTCGTTCCAGAATCAGATGTAGGGAATCATATCTGAAATTATCATTCAAATAAGTCATGATAGACCATTACCAAAACTCCCATAATTTATTTTTTTAATTTTATAACATTTTGAATTGAGATTTTTTTTATTTTATTTTATAAAAAAAATGGATTTTAACTACCTATTATATAAAAGCCGTAAACTTTTGCAACAATATTTTTTATAGCAAAAACTCATACTGCACATAACAGAAAAAAAGAATAAAAAATTGAAAATTTATAGGGTTTGGTACGTAATTCCAAAAACAAAATCCCGAATTCAAAATCCCGAAAAATTAAAATCCTGAAAATTAATATCCCGAAAATCAAATTCCGAAATTTCAACTCTAAAATCAATAGAAAAAGCTACATACAGGTTTCCGCATGCAAAAGTATTAAATTTTTACATTTCACTTTCTTTTTTTCTAAGGGAGGTGGGAATCTTCACGAATTTTTCTTTAATTTTCTTAGTGTTGTTATCTGCGTTTTTACGTTTATTTAAATTTATTCTTATTGTAAAAAGTTTAGTATTCTTACTGATGAAGGGAACATAGTTCTCAAAAAATGTTTTTAAGATAAATAAAAAAATATATTAGAACAAAAATATATTTCATTTTATTTCATTAAAAAGTTAAGTGAAAAAAAAACCAATATTATTTCTAGGTTACAAGACTGGCGTATACTGCGACGGGTTTATCTAGTAAAATAATAAAATGTATATTTAAAAAATATATTAAATGGTTTGTGTTTTTATTTCAAAATAAATCAAAAACTACCATTGTTAATATTTACCTCCTTTGTTATTCCTTACCCCAAGAACGGGGTTAAAAGTAACAGCGTTCCATTTTTCGTACATTTGTTTTTATTAAGCCCCTTTCAATAATTTAGAAAAATTTCTTGAAAGATATTGTAGATAATTCATTGCAACACCACTTGCCAAAATTTAAAGAAAAAATAACATTTAGAATGGCAACAGCAATCCGTTTTCCAAAAATTGCTAATACTAGCCCCTGTCTCTCTTACATACATTATACATATTTTTTTAATTTTAATTTTATATATGTACGTATGGTTAAATTGAAAGATTTTGAATTGTAAAGTAAGTAGTAAAGTTTACCACAGTTATATTATTAAAATTATCCAATAAAATAACTTTTTAATTAAAAAAATTTACATACAAATATATAAAAATACGAATAGGTAATACGAATATCTGCATACATATTATGTACATATGTATATGAATTAAATGTGTATACAAAAATTTCAACAAAAATGATAAAAGTAAATCCCGCTTTTTGAAAATTCAGCTTTTTGAAAATCACGTTTTTCCAAAATCCCGCTTCCCTTATGGAAATCCCGCTGTTTTTAATTTTTCTTTTATTTTTTTATTACAATGTGTCCCTTATAAGTAAAAAGTAAATATTTTTTTTTGTAAATACATACCTTTATTTTTGATTTTTTACCTATTTTTAATATTGACCACTGATATGGTGTATCAAGAGATTTTTGTACAAATGTGTTTGTAAAAAAATTATTAAGAAGGATTTTAGAGTTGGATTCAAAATCGGCTGTACGAAAAAGGTCCCCAATTTTAGGGACGTTTTGCATTTGCAAAATACACTTTTTATAAAAGGTCCAATAGTCCCCAAACTTTCAAATTTTGAGGCTTTTTTATTTTTGGTTTTGCCCAAAATTTTATACAAATTTAAATAAGGAGCGTATCGAAATCTCACGTTTTTTGAAAAATCAAGCTATTCGCTGTTTCCAGAATATTTATATTTATGAATAGGTGAGATTCTGAATTAGGAGAGATTTTAGAGTTGAATTCAAAATCAGGGTTTCAATAATTGCTTTAGCAGGGCTTTTGGGCGCCAGCCCCCCCTATATAATGCATTTGTTTTGAAATATACAATGGAAAAAATTATCCCGGGAGATTTCCGAGTTGGTTTCAAAATTAGAGTTTCAATAATTGCTTTAGCGGGGGTTTGAGGGCGGCAGCCCCTACTATATAAAATGTTTCTTCGGATTTTTTCCCATAATAGTATTTTATGTTCCTTACACATGCGAAAAGTCCCCAAAGTTTCATACAAATTTCATACGTTTCATACGTTTTTGATTTGGGGGACTTTTTTCTTTGGGACTTTTTGCATAGCGCCTTCAAAATCAAGGCTTTTCGCTTTTCCAGAATATTTATATATATGTGTATGTAAGGTGTTCTGAATTAGGGGAGTTTTAAAGTTGGATTCAAAGTCAAGGTTATACGCTTTTTACCAGGGTTAAACGCCCTTTATAAAACCGGGTTATACGCCTTTTACAAAATACTTATTAAGTATATTATAAGATTCTGAATTAAGAGGGGTTTTTAGAGTTATATTCATCGCTTTTTGTAGTTTTTAATCAATAAAAAAAACAACTGAAAAAGAGGGATTTTGTCTTGGCGGGATTTTAAAAAGCCAAACAGGATTACGAGCCAGACCCATTCAAATCTGTTTTATTCGGTGAAAAAATTAAATACTAACTCAAACTTAAATAGATGCCGATGAGTTTATATACATACGAATATGCATATCTGAAGTATATATTGTTCTTAAATAAAACATTATGCCGATTAGATACACATACATACATAATATGTATATTTGTCTGTTCTTAAATAAAATATTTAGTATCCCTCCTAATCAAACTAATTTCCTGTATCATATTATTTAGTTGAATAAACCGTTAATAAAAAAGAAAAATATAATATATTATGATTATGGTATGATGGTTTTAAACAGCTAGCTATAGTTAATTATACTAAATGTTTAATGACTATAGGTTCATACTTATATATATAACGTAAGTACATAATATTAATACATAATATTAACTGTAGATTTGAAAATTGTTTTGAAACTTAGATTTATATATGTATGTATGTTATACCAGCTTATACCTACCTAATTATTTGAAAATTTATATGTTTATTTTATGGTTATTCTTATCGATGTTTTTATTTTATTTCTGTTTGATATTTAATCAATTTATTGCACAAAAATTATTTTTGAAATTTAAAATTTTAGATTAATTTTAGGGTACCTACATATGCTTATATGTATGTATACGTTCTATGTTACAGTTAGTATTTGTTTTAATAAAAAGTTAAATAATATAAAGAAATAAGTTATTAAACAAAAGAGGTGTATGGATTTTTACAAAACTTCTACTCGTTTGAAGATGGGCAATCAAATATAAACCGCGCATAGCCCTCTTAAAAAATTAATGTAGTAAAATAACTTTTTATTAAAAGCTCTATTTTTAAACGTGTATATCTCTTTACATATTCTTACTAAAAAAGACCAAACGATAATATTGTTTCTTATCTTTATAAAACAATATCAAAATTTTTTAAATTTAGAATTGAAATTTACCTTTATGTTATGGAAGCAATTTACCGTTATGAGATACTTTAACACTTGAGATACTTGAGAACACTTTAAGTTAGAGACTTGCAATTATGAGAGAACAAATATACTTTAGAATAGGTATATGTTACCTAGGAACATTTTTATACCACGCCCTGTTTAAGGACTATAAGGGCTCAAAAATTAAAATTTTGGAATATTTAGATTCTTGTAGGTACAAACCTTTGGTAAGACAAAAAAATTAAAGCTCTGATATTGTATGTTTACATTACGTACTAACAGCTTTTCTTACAGTGTTACATCGCCTCAAAACCCCTATTTTAAAATGTATATATCTTTGGTTCTGCTTCAACTTTTCGTTGGTAAAACATAAAACATACAGCTCCGATATTATATTTTTACATATGTTAACGGCTTTTCTTATAGTTATATAGGGTTACGGAGTTGCAGCACGTCAAAATTTGAAAAATGACCTATTTTCAAATCTATAGATTTTTGGTTCTGCTTCATCTTTGCGTTAATAAGACATACAAATTAAAGCTACGATATTATATTTTTACATGTGTTAACGTATTATTAGTTATTTAGTTATTCAGACTTACGAAGTTACAGTCCCTCAAAATTGGAAGAAAATTCTATTGTAAGAAATGTAAGATATATTCTGCCTCCATCTTTTTGAATTTAAAAACGTCAAATGACGTGACGTATTTTTAGATTTTTAAATTATCAAAATTATATAAGATTTTAAAATTTAGTATTTAAATTTACCGTTATGTTAAACAAAATTTTGCAAGATTTTGTATTCATCATATATCAGTAACTCTTTCAGATAGAGCTTTCAAATTTTGAGAGAAGAAAGATCTTTTAGAATGAATCTTTCCGAAAATTGTTTTGTGCCACCTCCTCTTTAAAAGTTATTAGATTAGAAGATCTTTCAGAATTAACATAAGTTGCTTGCGAAAATTGTTTTGTATCACACCCTTTTAAGACTTATTAGGGGTCAAAAATTTAAAAAAATTCTAGTTTTAATCACCTTCACAAATGCTTTTAAACTAAAACCACCAAAATTGAAGCTCCAATATTATACTTTTACATGTATTAACAGCTCTTCTTTTTTTTTAAGATTTAAATAAAAAATTTAAATAAAATAAAGACCAAATGCTAGTGTCGCTTTGTGTCCAAAACCCAATATAAAATAAAAAAAATTAAAAAAAACCTAAAAAAAATTATTGTCAACGCGAGTAAAAGTTGAAAGTTGCTCTACTCTAGCGTCGCTTTTCTATTTGGTAAAGTTCCATTTATATCAATGTATTCTACTTAAACGTCAAAGCGACCTTTAGCTTTAATAAACACTAAGTTATTTACATTTAAAAAGAGAAGTGGTATGGCAGCTACTCGAACCTGTTGCCCCTTTACCTAGATTCAATAGACACTGAGCTATTCTCATTTAAACAGAGAAGTTGTATGGGAGCTACCCGAACCAGTTGCCCCAGCATAACCAAATTTTACATGTTTTTTTGGCTTATAACTCGACACGATTGTGCAAAATTTGAGACACCTAGCTTCAATAAATACTGATTTATTTCCATTTAAAAAAATAAGTTGTATGACGTAAACAAATGTTCAGCCTCCTAGCTCCTTTATTTTTTGAGTTATCGTGCGGACGGACGTACGTACATGGCCTAATCGACTCAGAATTCGATTCTGAGCCGATCCATACCTTTGACACTATATCTAGCTCGACTCCTTTAAGGTGTCACAAACGTAATGATAAATTTATTAAAATTGAACATAGTTCATACGGGTGTAAACATTATTTATTTGAGGGATTTTGTTTTTGAAGATTTAGCAACCCTTGCGAGGCTGTTTCACTGGCCCTGAATCTTTTGATCTATTTGCATTTTCATTAAAATTTTATATTATATAAAACTTTTATTGAAATTAAAAATTTAGAAAACCAACAAGTAATTACTATATGGTGTTATCTCTCAAAATTATTGGAAAACTAAATGGCTTTATCACTTAATTGAATGAGAGATAAAGCCTTACGCGGAAATTTCGCGTATATGGCTTAATCGCACTTTCAGTTATGGCCATTATGGCTTTATCACATATGGCCTTATATCACGCCACCAGAATTTTAATTTTAATTTTTTTTAACTCTAAGATCCTACCTAATTAATTATTTTACAAATATATTTCGACAACAACGTATTTTAAATAGCAAAACGCCGCTTAACAAATTATTGAAACCCTGGTTTTGTAACCAACTCCTTTCTAATTATCTTGCTTTTGCACACATATTTCAACAACAAAGTAAATAGTGGTGACTGCTTCTCCTGAACCCCCGCTATTCTCAATTATTTATTTTACATACAAATCACCATATAACACATGCCTTCAACCAGACGTTAATTCAGCATATTTTTTATATGAAATATTCACCTGGGAAAATTTTATTATATTATTCCCATAAAGCAATAAATCCTCAATAAGCATTTATTGACTATAAATTAGGTTAAATTTAGCAATTAAGATTCATTCTAAGTTTGTACTTTAAATTAGTAATAACTTCAATAAAGTGGACATTTGTCCTAAAGAATATTTTTTATAAGAAATTCTGTTAAAATTTCTTAACTGGCGCCCGAGCAGGGACCTGGAAGTCACAGAACGTTATCACCGTGGGAACATAACGAGTTGCTTATCCAGTAACCAGTCAGGATAAACCATAGAACGCTATCACCTTGGGAACATAGCAAGTTGGAAAATCCAATCTTCATCATCAAGTGATACCAATCGTACCGCAGTAGGCTTTTTGCAATTATTAACGCTCTAAGCTAAAAAGGAACACTGCGAAGTATCCAGCAAAAATTCAAATGCGAATTATACTCTTAATGTGAGTTCAACCAAAATCAAACTTCTAAATTTAATAAAAAAAAAAAAACAACCAAAAATCTTTTCGAGCTAAAAAATAGCAAAATTTAAACTAGTAACAATTAAGAAAATCATGGAAGCCGCAATAGAACAACTACAGGAGGCAGTTAAACAAATGACCGGAGCAATAAACGCTCAATTGGGAATGATAAAACAACTCCAAGGAAAAATAGAGAACGTAGAAAAAAATAATAACGACATTAACCAAAGCATAATTCAACAAACAAGACAAATAGGAAACCTAGAAAGAAATAGTAACTTAATAAATACAACGCAACAAATGGTTCAACCAACTTTATAAGGTCCTAGAACTGAACAAGAGCTAAGAGACATCAGTAAATTACCAGATGCAGTAAAATAACTGCAAATATTCGATGGAAACCCTACCCATTATATATCATGGATCCATAATGTTGAGAGCATACTAACCGACTATGAAATAGTGCAGGATAAGCCCATATATAGAGCAATCCTGCAAAATATCCGCCAAAAAATTCGTGGAAGTGCAAATGGCGTACTTATATCGCATAACATATTCGATAATAGCTGGGCAGATATAAAAAAATGCTTATCCCTCCACTATGCAGACAAGAGAGATATAAGAACATTGGTATATCAGCTATCTGGCCTAACGCAGAAAAATCATACAATTGACGAGTTTTATGCCAACGTTAACTATCAGTTATCGCTAATAATCAACAAGATCAAAACCGAATCATACAGTGCAGAGGCACTAAGCGAAACACACCGTAACAACGCCCTCGATGTGTTTGTAAGAGGACTTAATGGAGGACTCTCAACAATACTTATGATACAGAAACCTCAAACATTACCAGAGGCATATTCTTCCTGCCTTGAAATCCAAAATACGAATGTCAGAAACATACCAATACACAACAAAAATTCAAGTAACAAGATCCCCCTCCAATAAACCAGCTTCCAAAAAGAAATCCAGTATTCAACCAAACACAGCAAAGAAATTTTTATCAGCAAAATAGGCCGATAAGTTACAAACCACCGTACTAGAATCAATATAATTACAATAGAAACGTATTGCAAAAAACTAATGAAGATCCGCCAAGCAGGCCCACTCAACCAAAACCACCGGTTCCCATGGATGTAGATCGTTCGATCCAAACAAAACAAGTAAATTATATGAATCGCCCTAATTCAACCTTTAACGATTCATACCATACACCACGGAGGCAACAAAGGGTTTTTAATTTGGAAATACCTGAAAATGAGCCATATAACGAACCAATAGAGGTCAAATATGAATATGACCCGTATGAGGAGGAATAATTATCGGCGACGACACACTCAAGCAGCTAAAAGCCATCATTGATCGCAAAAACAACATACTTACAATTTCTCCAAATGTTACAATACCACTAAAAGGAAAAAAATCAATTGAAGTAAACAGCATGGAAATTGGAGCGAATCATTTAAGTACTGAATCCAGAGAAAAAATTTCTATGCTCCTAAACAAGTTTCACAAACTCTTTGGACCTATAAATTACCATGAAACAATCGACACGAACGTTCGAGCAGAAATAAAAACCTCAACGACTGAACCGATATATTCAAAAATATACCCGTACCCAGTCAATATGAGAACCCAAGTTGAAAGTCAAATCCAGAAACTCCTAAAGGATGGAATCATAAGGCATTCCAAAAGTCCTTACAATTCACCTATTTGGATCGTCGAAAAGAAGATGGATTCTTCGGGAATTAAAAAATACAGAATGGTCGTCGACTTTAAAAAACTCAACGCCGTGACCATCTCAGATGCTTATCTAATTCCGAACATCACACATACCATAGCAAGCCTAGGAAGTTCAAAATACTACACCACGATCGATTTAACTTTTGGATTTCACCAGATTAAAATGAAGGATGAGGACATAATAAAAACAGTATTCTCCACCCTAAATGGCAAATATGAATTTATGCGTTTGCCTTTTGGATTAAAGAACGCGCCGTCCATATTTCAACGGATGTTCGACGACGTACTGAAGGAATTTATTGGAAAAATATGCTACGTCTATATTGACGACATCATAATCTTCGGTGGCAAATCCGAGGAAGAACACTTAAGGAATGTCGAGAAAATTTTCAATAGGCTAGAGCAAGCTAATCTTAGAGTTAATTTGGACAAAACCGAATTTATGAAGAACGAGACAAAATTCTTAGGTTATATCATCACTAGTAAGGGAATAAAAGAAAAAATTATGGCTATTCAAAACATCAAACCCCCAGAAAACCTAAAAGAAGGCTGGCATCTTAGGGCTGGCATCATATTGCAGAAGATTCATCAATGACTTTTCATTAATAGCTAAGCTGTTCACCAACTTAACTCGCAGAGAAAACGCCCAGATAAGAGCTAACCAATCACGGAAAATTCCAATAAAATTTAACGAGAATGAACTAAAGGCATTCAAGGATCTAATATTCGCCTTATCATCCACCGAACTTCTAATCTTTCCTAACTTCGAGAAAACATTTGTATTAACCACTGACGCTTCCAACGAAATTGGAAAAGATCGTACAATATCTTACATTTCAAGAGCCCTCAACAAGACGGAGGAAGCATACGCAACAAATGAACGAGAACTCTTGGCAATAGTTTGGGTCTTAGATAAGTTCAGATGTTATCTTTATGGAGCAAAAAAGGTGAAAATTCTAACAGACCACCAACCTTTAACATTCAGTTTCGGAAACAAAAACAACAATGCTAAACTGAAGCGATGGAAATCGCGGATCGAAGAATACAACTACAAGTTGATTTATAAACCAGGCGTTACAAATAAGGTCGCAGATGCTTTATCAAGGTTAAAATAAGAAATTAACATCTCTGTAACAGAAACAGTTCACAGCGCAGAAGAAGATAGCAGCGATCTAATACCACATTGCGAAGCCCCCTTTAACGTCTTTAAAAAGCAAGTAATCAATTCACAAGGACCTATTGCTTCTGCATATGAAACGCCACATCCAAACCATCATCGGCACTTAAGGACATTACCGGACCAACCTTGTTAGAAGCACTTAAAAAAACATTATCACCAGTAATTCTTAATGGTATCAAAATTCCAGAGAATCAAATTCAACTACTGCAGGATTTATACAGAGAACACTTACAGGGATATAAAATTCGGATCACCCAAAGAATCGTGCAGGATATCGCTAATATGGAAAACAGACACCAAATAATAGCTCACGAACACAAACGTGCACATAGAAAATGGAAGGAGAACAAGGAGCAAATAATGGAGAAATACTACTTTCCACAAATGGCTAAATTTATGAAGGAGTATACGTCCAATTGTGAGATATGTCACACCAGCAAATATGACCGTCATCCTAATAATCCACATTTATCCGAAATACCGATACCCACGTACCCAGCAGATATCCTACATATTGATTTGATGGAAATAAAAAAAGAAAAATTTATAACATGTGTGGATAAATTTACCAAGTTCGCTAAATTCTTTAAAATCAAGAATAAGTCAACTGCCCACTTAAGGCAGAAACTAACAAAAATCATACACTACTATACAACACCCCGTATGATAGTCATGGACAACGAGCCAAGTTTCACAAGCTCTATCATTACTGACTTTATAAAAACATTGGGAATCGAAACATACTTCATACCATCACAAAGAAGTGAAGTAAACGGCACAATTGAAAGGGTCCACTCCACAATAGAGGAAATTTCTAGGTGTCTACAACAAGAACATAAAAATTTGACCCTAAAAGAAATAGTCAATATAGCAGTTGATCGCTATAACAATAGCATTCACTCGGTTACGGGGAAAAAACCTTCAGATGTTTTCTATGGTAGAACACAGAGGATTAATTATCAAAATCTACTAAATTTCCAAGAAAAGGTGCAAGAAGATCTCATAGAAAAAATTCGGAAAAACCAAAAATACAAAATAAATAGGGAGAAATATAAAAAAAAAATGCCCAAATCATACCAACCTGGCAAAACCATTTTTGTTGTTAATAAACAAATAAAAAGCAAAAATAAGCCTCTCTACAAAAACGAAACAATCGCTAGGGATAATAAAGTTACTATAACAACAGAAAGCGGAAGAAGAATCCACAAGGCACACATAAAAAATGCATCCAACTAACAAAAACCTTTTTCTTTTCAGCTTTCTCCTTAGGGTATCAACCAAGGCCCTTCAGGTATATGAATATAAGTCCCCTTTGGTTACAATAAAAGAAGGCGTAGGACATACATTAAATGGGAACCTAAAACTAATTCACAAAGTTGACCTTGACAACTATAAAGAAATACTGCAAAGACTAGAACTAGAAGTTAATCAAACAACATCAAGTAATTTCATTAAGTCACAGCTTACATTTTAAATTCAGCAAGTAAAAAAATTAATCACCGAACTTACCGAACATCCCTCAAAAACCAAGCTGTAAATAAACTGGATTGGCAGCGCATGGAAATGGATAGCCAGCAACCCCGACGCCACCGACTGGGTTGAGATACTCAGAAGTCACAATAATTTAATTCAAAATAACAACCAGCAATATAAAATCAATGAAATCCTAACAAATACAACTAATCACATCCGTATGCAGTACAATAGAATCATTCAAAGGTTCAACGATAATTCTGGCGAAGTTAACTACCAAACTCTTTTCAATCAACTTAATATGGTGAAAGAAGAAATAAAAGAAATAATAAGAGCAGTCCAATTAGCTAAGGGGAAAATTGTGAACACAAATTTACTAAATAAAGAGGAAATCAATCGCATAATTATGGAAATGGAAACTCTACCGTACTCCAACACCATTTCCAACACTTCAACAGGCAATTGAGTATGCAACACCAACCGTCGTTGTCAAGAATACGACGCTTCTTTATATTCTATCACTTCCAAAAAGCAGTTGCCTTGAATATAACCATATCAGGATTAGAGCAACCACCAAATTTAACAAAACCTTACAGCTGACTCACAGAAGTCTCCTAACAAGCCTCAATAAAATATTTGGCATCTGAGAGGATTGTAAAAATTATAAGAACAACGTTATTTGTAGAACAGATCAAATTTGAAGAACTTCAAGAAAGCAATTGCATCGTTCAAATTCTCAGAAACTCGAACTATGATTGCGAATTCGAATTCAACAATAAAGAGATAATCGAAATCATTAACAAAGGCACAATATTTCTCAACAACTTCAATGGAACACTCCAAACAAAATTGAACTTCGTAATTGAACTTCACAATGAAACAATACAAATCAAGAACAGGACATATACCAACAGAGAAATTCAAACATCGCAAATTATATTACCACCTACAATGAATGGCAACTACTCACATAAAAAAATGAAGCTAAATTTAGAATATCTACACAACCTACATCTGATCATTGTCAAAGAATTAAGTGAACTTTTTACGACTTCAATGGTTAGTAATGGTAATGGTTAGTCATCATTGCAGTGTTAATAGCAACCATCCTGAAAAAATTTAAGAGCCATATCATGAAGGTCAAAATCTCTTCAAAAAATGCAACAATCAAGGAAATGGACTCACCAAATCTTAAAGTTCCAACCAATAAAGTTAAATTTCTGATCCACGAGGTCGTGGACTTTTAAGGAGGGAAGAGTTAAATCACCATATAACACATGCCTTCAACCAGACGCTAATTCAGCATATTTTTTATATAAAATATTCACCTGGGAAAATTTTATTTTATTATTCCCATAAAGCAATAAATGCTCAATAAGCATTTATTGACTATAAATTAGATTAAATTTAGCAATTAAGATTCATTCTAAGTTTGTACTTTAAATTAATAATAACTTTAATAAAGTGGACATTTGTCCTAAAGAATATTTTGTTATAAGAAATTCTGTTATAATTTCTTAACTTACATTTAGCGAATTTATTCTAAATTTATTATAAAAACATTTTTATTTATTTCATTTAAATTTCAAATGTATTTCAGATTAGAAAAAATATTATTATTAAGTGAGAATTAAATTTACATTAAATTATTTATTAAAATCTTTGATATTAATTTTATTAGTTTCTGAACTCATGGTCACTGACTGTCTGTGCCTTTTTAAAAAGAACAATAGAACAAGACAGTGATGATTCTAATGAACAGAAAATTTTTAAAGAAAGAGTAAGAAAATTAAGAAAAAGTAATTTTATTAGTGTGATGCTACATATGATTAATTTTAAATTAAATAATTTCAAACAAAATTAATATCAAATAAGAAGTTTTCAATAATTTAAATTTAAATAAAGTAAATTTTACAATATAAAATGTAATCAAAATTAAAAATATAAATTTTAGTTATAATGTATAGGGTCTACATACATATATATTAGATCAATGAGGTATTTGAAATAGTGGAGACTAACTGTCCCCAAGTCCCCGAATGGAGGCTACCTGTCCCCAAGTAAACAAATGATTGAAACAATGATTTTGTAACTATAAAATTCATCCTAATTATTTTTTAATATATATTAACAACAAGGTATTTAATTTAAAAACCCAACTACAGTGTAGTTTTTTAACAGCTTTTATTTTTCTCTGTAAAAGGTTGAATAATTATAGTTTTATATAGAAACAGAACAAAACAATATTTTTAGTAATAGTAATAAGTGTTTACATCTTCTAAAATATGGAGATATAAGTTCAAAGTGTGTATTTTAGAGTGGAAAAAAACCTTTTTAACGAGGTACAATTATTGGATAATGTTTTTTTTAAAGATAAATTAAAAAAAAAAAATTGGTCATAATTTTTAACTTTCAACTCTTATATCTCCACAACGACAACATCAATCTTCATAAATAGTTGTACTTACTGAAATATGGCTAGGAGAAAATGAAAATCAATTTTTAATATTCCTGGTTATTGTAGCTATTTTTCTAATCGCGATAACTAGTATGGTGGGGTTGCCATTTATGTAGACTAAGGCATTAATAGTAGTTACACAAATATGTTAGTAGTTAAACTGATAAAGGAAAATATAAATGTCTATATATAGGTCTCCTGAAACTAGAATTTTTAGATAAAATTAATGAATGGACGATAATATTTAATAATATATTGATATGTGGTGATTTCAATATTAATATACTGAATAAAAATACCCGCGATATTAAAATTTACACTAATAATTTACTTAGTAATGGATATCTAGTATATAACCAAATATTTGAGCGTTTTGCTACCCGCAAGGGTAAAACTACAAATACGATAATTGATCATTTTATGACCGACTTAGTGAGATTCAGTTATTTTTTCTATATATTAGATACAACGCTATCGGATCACCAACAGTTTCTTATTAGTTTTGATTGCAAGCTTAGCAAGAACACACAAATAAATTTCATAACACTAAAAATAGTTTTTGGTCTAACTTAAATTCATATACAAATTTTGATCATATCGTATCAGATTTAAGTATCATTACAAGAAATAATACAAGAAAGGTCCCTATATTGGCAATAAAGAAACTGTTGGATGAACGATGTAATTCATAATAAAATCAAAAATTAGAGATTCATATTTTAGATTCAAAAAAAAAAATACCCTAATGACTCTCACGTCGCGAAACTGTATGAAAAAAGTAAGAAAGAAGTTAAAAAATTAATTAGGCAAGCGAAAATCAGTTTTTACTCTAATCAAATCACGCAAAGACAACATAATGGCAGAAATCTTTGGAATATTTACAAAAAAATTATATTTAATACAGATGATCCAACTAACAATTTAAAAAGTAAAGCTCTTAAATATTGCAATAAAACAATGGAGAATGATAATTAATTTCAATAATTTAGCTTTTCGTTCTGCAACATTTCCGCAAACATTAAAAATAGCTGTAGTCACTTCAATATTTAAAAGTGGAAGAACTGATATTTGCTCTAATTATCGCCCAATTTCGGTTTTACCATCTTTTTCAAAAATATTTGAAATCATTATCAAAAACCGGCTCCACAAATTTCTGTATAGCAACCCAATTATAGCAGAGGAACAATTTGGGTTTGTAAAACATTCAAATATCACGTGAAATGTTTTAGCTTAACTGATTACATTTCAAAAGGCATAGATAATCAAAAATATGTAGCTTGTGTTTTCTTAGACATTCAAAAAGCTTTAAACTGTGTCGATCATGACATTTTGCTTTTAAAATTATATAAATTTAATCTAGATCAATCTAATCTAAAATTCTTCAGAAGTTACTTGTCAATTCTCAAAGTCGGTTGGGGTAAATTAAAAGTAGTAGACCACAGGGATCTATCTTGGGTCCAAATTTTTTTAAAATCTACTTCAATGATATGGCTAAATTAAACTTAAAGGGTGCTCTTTAGCTTTATGCTGACGATGCCGCTTTAAAAGAAGGCGAATGCCCTGAGAGTGAACTAGTAGATTGGATAAGAGAAGCTCTAAAAAAAATTGAGGAATTTTTAGGATACCATCGTTTACTACTAAATTTTTGCAAAACCAAAGTAATATTCTTTGAAAATAAAAAGTTTTCTAATTCTATAATTTCATATGATATAATTTTAATTTTAAATAAAAAGAAAAAAAAAATTTTTTTTTTGAATTGAAAGATAAATTGTAATTGATGCAAAAGAAGAATTTGTACAAAAGTGCAAAAAATAGTAAGACCAGACAGCCGATATTGGCTAAGGTCACATAAACAATTGAAAAAAAAACAAAACCTTATTTTAAAATATCACATATAGGTAAATTATTATAAAACTGTATTCAATATTGTAATTACTTTGTTTGTAATTAGAAATTTAAATGTTAACAATAAATAAAGTAATAAAGAAAAAAAAAATTCTTAGATTATTACCCTACTTTTATTAATTAAGATTAAATATATATTTACATATATTAATTAAATTTAAAGATACAATGGTTTGTATAAAAAAAACTGAAATGGCTAAGCATATTCTTAAATATCGTTTTAGTCCTTGAAGGACAAGATGCGGGGACAATGATATTTATTTTTGAAAGGTGACCGTTGACATACATTGATTTAAGATCTTAACTTATGGGAAGTCCCGTTATATTCAGAAAAATCTGTTATTGTATAAGGCTTTTTTTATTTATTTAATTTGTCTATGGCCTGGCCTGTAATATATACTGCATAGAAAAAAAAATTATATAGAGCTAAATGAATATCCTATTAGGTATATTCCTTTAGAGTTTGTGTGCTTGTTACAAGAAATACAAAAATGAAAATAATTATATAGAGCTAAATGTATATTTTATAGGTATATTATATATATTATTAGAGTTTGTGTGCTCGTTGCAAGAAATAGAAAAATAAAAATATATATTTATATATAGTTAAAGATTATATATTCCATACGTATATTGCTTTAGATGAGTTTGTGTGCTTGATGAAAAAAATAAAAAAATAAATAAAAAATGTAATATATAGAACATAGATAAGTAAATGACATATATAGTGTAATGTACATGACATAGAGTCTAATACATAGTGTACATATTATGTAAACTGATTATACTGGTAGATATCTAGCCTTAGGTATATTTTGAATTCAAATTTATATTAAAATTACGCCAAATTATTACCTAATATAAATTCTACATTTCATAAAGATTTACACATAGGTAAAATAAATTTGCCATAAAATATTTTATATGTATACTTAGGTACATTATTATAATTTCAAAAAACATCAAAAAAATTAACGCCCCTTAATCATGGCGCCCTATGCATGTACCACTTGTGCATCGCTCCTAAGCCGGTTCTGTTAACTTAGGATAGTTTATTGACTTAGACTTAATTTATTCCTTATTGAGATCTTATTCTACTTCAACCATTTTTCTATACGAATTAAAAATATAGTTTTTCGGCACACTTTATTGTCGATTTCTAATATGTATGTATAACAATATGTCATCAGCTGTTCGTTATTGACTGCATATTTTGAAAATCTTCGTTTGAATATAACTGTAAGGTTTCTATTAAATTAAGTTTATATATATCATTTATTTAAATTTTAAAAAGACCTAGCCCTAATATTCCTTCCGACACATCATGTATGGTAGTTTCTGAAATACTAAAATTATTATTTAATCGAACTATTTGTATATTCAAGTGTTCAATTTGATCTGAATTGAAGTTTAATTTTGACAATTTATGTATTCTAATATGTTCCGTAAACTACGAAGAATTGATATAGAACGATAATTAGATCGATCGGTTGCAAGGCCAATTTTTTGCATCAATATAGGTAACTATAGCTGTTTTTAAGCAATCAGGGATGGTTTTTGCGTTAAATCTGACTCATGGCGCAGTGGTTAAGTCGCCAACCTTTCAATTGAAGGGTCTTGGGTTCAAAACCCGGTCAGGTCATAAATAAAAAATATGTATAGTACTTTTATATCGTAATAATGTATATCGCATAATTAATAGTAGTAATAATAACAATAATAATAATAATAATAATAATAATAATAATAATAATAATTATAATAATAATAATAATAATAATAATAATTATAATAATAATAATAATAATAATAATAAATAATTATAATAATAATAATAATAATAATAATAAATAACAATAATAATAATAATAATAATAATAAGAATAATAATAATAATAAATAATAATAATAATTATAATAATAATAATAATTATAATAATAATAATAATAATAGTAATAATAATAATAATAATGGTAATAATAACAATAATAGTAATAGTAATAATAACAATAATAGTAATAGTAATAATAACAATAATTATAATAATAATAATAATAGTAATAATAATAATAGCTGCTACAGTGCAGCTATCTCTGGTTATATCATGCAAGTAAGTTGTTATATACTGCTGCACGTTGTAATCCACTGATGGCGCTGACTCTGTAGTAAAATAATATTAATAAGAATACTAATCCCAATAATAACAGCCGCTACAGTGACAGTGGGGGTTGCCTTCAATAATTACCTCATGTATTACTATGTACTACTACTACATGTTGTAACTGTTGTGACGGCTTTAGTCACTGTTAGCAAAAATAGTAGTAATAATAATAGGCGGATTCATTGTTTCCTTACAGTCCCACTCCCAATTCAATGTTTCCGTATCCATTTTCCTATCCTTTCCTATCCCTATTCTCTAGCCAATATACTGCGTTCGCAGGTAAGGGTTTCATCCCATTATATTGACTAAAGGGGGAGGTGGGTTTAGTCAGTAAGAATCTGACACTAAGGGGGAAATTCTTGGTGTCTTTGGAAGATTCCCACCTCCCTTACAAAAAAAAAATAATAAATTGATAAATGTTATTTTTATATTAGATATTTTTGATAGAATTTTTTTCCGGTTTTATCGATATTAAACAAGATTTGTTTATACAAATTTCACAATTTTTTCCCATCTCTTGTATTTTGTGATATTATGTTGTCATTGCAACAATATTTCTTTTTGGCTCCTAAAATTAACTAGCTCATTTTTATTTTATATTCTAGATTAAATTGTTTTTACATGGATCCTATAATTTTTTTTTTAATTTTAAAAAACTTTTGCGAATTTTTATATTTTGTCTAATTTCCTCAGTCATTTAAATGATTTTATTATTTTGATGTTTTAAGGGTACTTTTTCATTATTTGGCACAAATTAAGGCACTAAGTTTTAGAATTAATGCATCGGAAGAATTTAAAATATGAATATTATTCCAAAATTCATCTCTAGCAATATTATCAAAATTTAAAATAATTATATATACCTATATTTTTTTGATAGATTTAAAATTGATTTTTAAAAAACATTTGATGATCGGACAAACATTTATCATAAACATGAAAATTATACGTATAATTCATTTCAATTTTGAAAGCAAATGATCAATAATCGTATAAGAGTTATTACTGATTTGTTTTGAATATTCTTCTATTATTTTATTAAAGATTGGTGAAATCTTCCTATTATTTATTAAATTGGGAAGTTATTTTTCATACAACCTTTTGGGGGGTTACCATTTAAGGGCACTACTAAGTATTTGACTTTTTCATGGCATTGCTCAAATTGTTATAAATATCATTTAATGCTGTTTTCTTTTGGAATCCACACACTCTGACATACCTTGTCTGGGGTATTTGACTTTTTCATGGCATTGCTCAAATTGTTATAAATATCATTTAATGCTGTTTTCTTTTGTAATCCACACACTCGGATATACCTTGTCTGGGGTACCTTACATAACTTTTTCAGGGAAGGATATATGGTATTGGCAGAAATATGTTACCCTCATCGTTTAGGTAGTATAATTAGAAGACATACCTAATAAAATAATATTTGCATCAATAAATATTGATTTCAAGGCTAATTCTAAGTTTCTTTTAGTTAAAAAAATCAACTTATAAACTTATTATTTATTGTATTTGTAAACCGCGTTCCAGCAAGGAGTTTCGTTTCAGATTCCATTCATCAATACAATATTTTGAATATTTCATCACATATCATTTACCCCATTCTAATTCTAAGTTTCTTTTAGTTAAAAAAAATCAACTTATAAACTTATTATTTATTGTATTTGTAAACCGCGTTCCAGTAAGGAGTTTCGTTTTAGATTCCATTCATCAGTACAATATTTTGAATCACATATTCATCACATATCATTTACCCCATATTATCCTTTAAGCTATTTAAAATGATACTTCGAGTATTATATTGATATGAATTTATTTTCTGTTGGGATTTCGAGATTATCATTTCTTAATACCTAGCATTTCAAACATTTTTTTTATCCTTATAAATATCTTTTGCCATAATTCTAATAAAATCTTCTGCATATAAGAAAAACGAATTTACTATTTAAAGTTTATGCATATACCTTCCCTTAGTTTATTATTTATTACTATACTAGTTGATAATGTAATAAAAATTATTGAAAAAAATATTAGTATAGGTACCTTTTTCAATTTTTTGTACGGAATTTTCATTTTAATATTTTGGAGTTTTTAAAAGTCCTTTGTCTATTGGTTTTTACGCATACTATATTGTTACACTCTTGCATATCTTGTCAACGCATATGTATTGTCAGTAAGCTGATTGCCTTTGCGACATATATATAGGTTTGTCGCTTACGTATTTATCTAATTAAAACATTTGTCATGAAGCTTAGTTTATAGTGCTTCAATTCGTAAGGTTGCAATAATATCATAGAACATAATTGCTGGAGTTTTGTTTTTTCATTCGCATATAAGTATGTCAACCTTTCTTATATTCTTCTCTAATTCTCGCCAGTTGTCTGCTATCGCTGTCCGCTTATTCGTGGAAGCAGTCACAAAATTGAAACCTGTCTCATTTTCCGCGCGTGTATGTATATGCATATGTATAAAGTATGTATATGTATTGTTATTTTTGGATCTATTTTTTTAACATTTTTATGTGAAGAATGTTTTTGTATTTTGTTTTGTCACTTTGGATAAGTTTTTCTCAGAAATTTTTTAAATTAAAGTTCGAATACTGTAGAGAAAACTGAGCACTCTGTAGTCTGTACAAATGTATTTATGATATGATTTTTAAAAAAAAATTAGTAAATGCCTTCATTTGTACTTTTAGATACCTAGGTTTTGTGTTTTGTAATATCAATTCATATCGCAAAGTAAGGAAACAAGTAAATCTTAACTAATAATTAATAACAACTCATTTGTTAAAAATATAATGTGTACTTTATCTATCATCAGCTATAGTTCATTTTAAAATTTTGAATTATTTGATCAAATTATTTAAATTAATAGATCATTATTACATTATTATTATTAGAAACTACATTTTTGGTTTTTGTGTTTTTCCTTTCCTTTCATATCTGAACGCTTATTCGTAACATCGCAAAAAAATTCTCCAATATTCACTTTTATTTTAATATATGTATAAACTTATTATATAGTATATACTGATACAAAAATATAAAATATAAACCAATGGGAAAAATGAAAGGTATATAACATAAAAAATGTTAACGATTATATAAATAAATACATGTGTCTATGTAATTCTGAATTCTTATTATGTATTTAATAATTTAAAGCTATAAAAATCATTGTTTTAAATATTTTAACTATCTTCTAAAACTAATGTTTTTATTATATAAAGATAATCTAAAAATATATAGGTACATATGTACATATATAATAATATGTTAAATTCTTTAGAAATATACATATTTGGAAAACTGGTTGGATGATTTATTTATTTTGTTCGGATTATTAGCAAAATCATATAAGTTTGATTGTTTATTTGAAAACAGCAATTGTTCGAACATAACTTGCGCATTGATTAAACCACATACCGATTGGTTAAAAATAATTTTATTTTGCTTTCCATTGAAGAAATGGAAATGGGCGGAGCGAAAAATATTTTTGTTTTATAAACTTTTTTTTACAAAAACAATTTTGTTTTTGCAACTCCGTCAAAATTACCAAAAAATGAATTTAGTTTAAAAAAAATTAATTTTGAATTTTTAAAAATGTCTTTTTGTACCTAGGTTGGTTCTTATTTAATTTTGTGTTTTATTTGATTTTTTTTTAGGCAAGTATAAGTATCCAAAAATATGTAGACATGTAAGGTACCTAATTGAAAATTAAAATGTAATGTAATACATATACATGATATATTTACATATAATATATTGGGATATATTTACATATATAGGATGTACGTACCTAATACCTATATATATGCTATATAATTAAAGTACTCGTCTATTTTACATTGCATTATTAAAATATGTTACAGATAATAAATTTATTATAAATAGTAAAGCAGATTAAAGCTTGGAATATTTAAAACTTTAACTATAGGTACCTACATATTTTTTTCAATTAATATAATAATGAAGAATTTTTAATGAATTACGAACGTAGTAAGTGAAAATAAAATTCACTAACCGTTTGTATTGGGAATTTTTTTTTGTTTATAGGTAAGTAATAAAATTTAATTTTAACATAAAAAAGACGACAATTTCAATGAAACATTTTCTATATATGCAACAAATATATGACCAGATGTTACATTTACCACAATTTTGTATAAAAACAATACAATTTAATACAAGGAAAATAATTTATAAAAAATAAAAAAGAGAAAGATGAGTGTTCAACCAAGTAGAACTTTTAATAACTCAACAATTTTATTATGATTCTAAATTTTTGATCATCATTTAAGTTAACTTTAACCCTTTAAAAAAAATTGTCATTCACTTTGGAATTTTTATTACATTTTACTCTTTGTAGTAATGATAATATTATTATCAATATCATACATTATTATATAAGATTTTAAAATTAGTAAGATTAACTTGTGACACATATAATGTTAATAAAGGATTAGTTTTGTATGAACATATAATTAAAAATAATTATGTATTTAAGATATCCTGTAAGAATTTAAAATGTTAATACAAAAACATATTGTAAGCCCGCATGTTGTAAGATGACAAACAGTTTTATTCGGAAAGGTTTTAATTTCTGTTTGTATTTCAAATAAATTTTTAGGAAAGTGCGCATGGACATGGGAAAATAAATTTTAAACGGCATTATAATGATATTTAAAATAGAAATATAATTAAAAAAAATAGAAAATTAATTCAATTGTATATAATTGCCCTATTACTTATTCAATTTTTAATATAAAACTTTATGCTTTAAAACAAATACTAATACTTAAATTAGTACGCCTATTTAATAATAATTTGATAAAAGTAAAACTTTTTGTAAAGACTTTTTCTAAAATTGTTCACTTGATTTTAAAACTAAACTTTTAGTAAACCGTTTTTAATGTTTGTTTTTTATGAACTATATAAGTACTAAATTTTTCTTTATTTAATTTTACTTCATCTGTAAGCCATACAAATTTTAAATTTGTACTTGGTGCTTTCTAGAAGTTTTGGAAAAACAATAAATTATAAAAATAAAACAATTATAAATTCACAAGAAACAACTTATAAATTATTCAATATCCTATATTAGAGATGTCGAAATAAATGAATTTAAGACCATTTGTTAGAGATTTTAAAACATTTTAATTCTTTTTGTTTTACTGATAATATTCTATTTGTTTTACCATAGTTTATAATTTTATATTCTACATTATCATAAAACTTAAAAATTAAGAAAGGAAGGATTAGAAAACAAAATTAAACCAAGTGTACAAGTGTGATGGGTTACTTATAGAGTCGTTAACATAACATATTTGTATACTGAACACTAATTCGTAGTGTTTAATGAATTGCAGTCTTGTACAATTTTGTTGTTCTAGCTCTTCTTTTGATGTAAATGAATGATAGAATTTTTCTTTTGATATGATAGAATTCATTTTATTGTCTTTTTATTTATCTGAGTGTGAAAAATCCAGATTCAATTTTATATTTTTACCTATTCAACGGAGAATACGTCTTGTTTTTTGAATTTATCATTCAATTTGTTAGTTTTTGTCATTGGATAATGGGTTAATAAAATATCTGATAAACTTATGGAAATAAATGGAGAAATAAGATGGATCTGTATATATGATTTTTAAGTGAACTAGGATATATTTTGCCTTTTCCGCCATCAGATGAATATTTTTTGAATAATTATGATATAAGAAAAAATTAAATAAACATATGACAAACATTTAGACTTTTTATCTTTAACGGATGATTTTTAAACAAAAATTTCAAAATGCTAAATATACGAGGGTACGGTACACTTGGCAACTTACACTTGGCAACTGGACATTTTTTCAGTGGACATTTCGCAAAAGAGAGACTTAACAAAAAGACATTTAGCAAAAGGGACACTTAACAAAAAGATATTTAGCAAAATGGATAGTTAGCAAAAGGACATTTAACAACTGGACACTTAACATTTGGACATTTGGCAACTTTTATATATTTTACAATTTTTTTTCACACATTTATTTTAAACTAAACTTTTTTTCAAAAATGAAATATAAGTACATCTAAAAAACAAAATTTAAAAATTAAATCGTTTAGCAACTCAAAGATAAATTATATCAGCCCAAGATTAATGGTAATTGCTTCTAGCAATTGAACCACTTCATATAAGACCCTATTTTCTAAAATTTTTTTTATTCGCTCATCTTTTTTTACATACTTCTTTCTCTTAGCAAGCGGAGATGCCCCTGTTAAAATTTTGTCAATTTCAGCTTGAACATTACTTATTTCTTTTTTTAACTCTTCCAATAATCTATAAACACCAACATTCTCAGCGTCAATAATTTTGTAGATACGATGGTGCCAAGATTCAGCATAATTTTGAGTTCTTGGAATTTGTCTTTGATCTCAATCGTAACAACTCCAAAATAATGGTGAATATGTATTTTTTTTATTAGAAGACGTGTTAACGTAATTTTCTTTAAACCAATCGGCTACTTTTTTTCCATCTTCTTCAAGAGTTTCATATAGTTTCTGGAAGTATCGAGGAATATCAGAATGTGGCAAAAAGCTAAGAGAAAGTAGTGCCCGCATTTTTGTTGAAAATTTCACATCTGTGCCATATTTTGTTTGACATCCCAGTTTCTGTATTCGTCTATATATTATTTGTCCCAGATGAAAATCGCAACCTTTACTTAAAATATCTGGGAAACATTTTCTTATACTATTTATTGCAGCTTTTTCAAAATCGGTAATCGATATTTTAGGGTCCAAGTTCACATTTATTTCAGAGGCATAATCGATAAGTACTTCAAATATTTTATCATATATTATTTCTGACTTACCAGAGCATAGTATAAAAATAAGTGGAAAGGCTTTACAATCGCCCAAAACATTGGAATGAATTGTATATAATTGTTTAAATATACTTGGAACTATCTTAAATGTTCCATCCGACATCCAGTACTTTCCATTGCCTAAAATTTTAACAAAAGTTTTTGTGGTTATCATTATGATCCGATTATTTTCGAAAATACAATCACGAACTACATAATTTTCATCAATAGAGTATTTCTCATCCAATATAAAAAATAAATTATCAGGTTCTTTTGGAATATTTCTATTTTTGGATTTTACTCGTCTAGTTATCCTACTCATAGCTGGTATTGACGGTAATGCTCGTGCTATTTCCTCATTGCAATTTGACACAATGTTATTTAATTTTTTTTTTAAATTATATTTTTATTATAAATTAATGAATAAATAAATAAAGAAAAAAAAAAAAAAAATGTTTTGCAATATCTGACATGTTTTCTGATACGGGTTACTTACAGCAGTTTTCTTAATTTTATGGAGAACATCCATAATTGTCTTTTGTAGAATCTTAGGTTCATGATTATGATGCCCATTCTCAGTTTTTAGTATATGTTTCGATTCAGAAAAACAGATTGTACATTTAGCATTACATTTGTATGGTGCTACTAATCTTTGATCACAAGCCCAATAAAAGATACTGTCAGCTCTTTCAGTTTGATTAAAACAGAAACCTTCAATATTTAACTTATCTTTCCATTTGGAAGATTTGAATATATCACATTTTTTTTCTCGTTGAGTAAGCATTAAAGTGTCTTGACTCATTTTATTATTTTTATTTAATATATTATAATTAATGTAATATAACAATTTAAGAAATTTAAATGAAATGAATGAATGATTTAAATATTTACTAAATAGTGAATGCATTAGATTAGACTTGTTTACTCAGAATAATATAAAACTATGATAAACAGAATCATAAGCTATCATAATCATTATCAAAACTACGATAAACAGTAGTACAGTAAAACTCCCATACAATAGAATCGATAAATTTACAAACATTTTTATTGTATTTAATTTTTACTATACTTAGTTAATTGAAATAAGACACATCAAAATAAATATACCTGGATATTATATTTAATATAATATTTTAAAATGCATAATTCAATAACAAAACATTTTAAATAATGGAGGCTGGGGGCCCCCAAACCCCCGCTAAACAAATTATTGAAACCCTGATTTTGAATCCAACTATAAAATTCCTCCAAATTCAAAATCTCACATATACATATATATATAAATCTTCTGGAAAAAGGGAATACCCTGATTTTGAATGCAACTGTAAAATCCGTCCTAATTCAGAATCCATCAATTTAAAAAAATCAAAAACAAAAAATTTTATAAGTAGATTATGTGCAACCCATATGTAATATAACTAAAGAGTTCATTATAGTGGAAATCCACTGTAATTCTTATTTCATAAAAATATTAGTTTAGTACTATAAAAGCAAATCCAATTTTTTTCAACTCAGCAACAACAAATTTAGAAAACAAAAACTGTTATTTTAAACTAGTTTTAGATAATTAAAGACTGCATGATTTTTAATTAATATTAAAAACAAAAATGAACTGAAGTCGAAATTTTTTTTTAGAAAAGATAAAAAAATAATAATTAATGATATGAATGAATTTTATTAATTTTTGAATTTGATTATTTATTTATTTATATACATAATATGTACATGTTATAAGTCATTACTTTATTTATTATGAAATAAAATTAAAAAAACATGTTAGGAACTAAAACGAAATGTTAAATGTTATAATCTTGTTAATTTTTTGACTTTATTTGATTTGTATATTTTCGATATTAATTATTTCGACACAGATTTATCCAGCCAATGAAAGAGAAAATGAAATTATAGAGTTTAAAATTATATTGTTGATTGCTAAAAACTGCGAAATATCCCTTTGTAAAAGTTGTTAAGTGTCCAAGTTGCGAAATATCCAGTTATAAAAGTTGTTAAGTGTCTAAGTTGCAAAGTGTCCAGTTGTTAAATGTCCATTTGCTAACTGTCCATTTTGCTAAATGTCTTTTTGTTAAGTGTCTCTTTTGTGAAATGTCTTTTTGTTAAGTGACGCTTTTTCGAAGTGTCTTTTTGTTAAGTGTCTCTTTTGCGAAATGTCGTTTGCTAACTGTCCAGTTGCCAACTGGCCGGTTCCCATATACGAAGACTTATACGTATTTAGTAATGAACTTGTGTTAATACTTACTAAATACACAGGATATGACTTTAGCGTACTTCAAAAAGATTGGGGTGGTTGAAGATGTCAAAACAAGAAAGAAAACGGAGGCAGAAGGAAGGAGGTCTATTTCTAACAATCTTCAAAGTTTTTCGTATATGTATTTTAAAAAATCATAATATATCTCCTTCTCTCTATAACAATACATAGATAAATCAATATCAATTTACTGTACTCAAATAGAATTTCATTAAAAAAGAAAATTTCTAGTAAGACATTTAAATTTATTGGAGTACTGGTACAGCTATTTGAATCGAATCATTTGGTCAAATATTGAATACAAATTTTGAAATAAAAATCATGAAAAACTTTAAAAAGTGAAATAAAATTTGTATATTAATAGCGGCTTTTTATAAAAATATGCGAAAAAACATAAAATGATTACAATTTAAAAATTTATAATATTTTGTAAAACGATAAAAAAATTTTTTTCTCCTCACTAACAATTTATTTTTTGTTGTGACACCCCCAATTATCCTCTTTCTTTTGGAAAGAAATTTACAGGACACTCCGCATATGGTTATTTATCTTTTTACGTATACATACATACATATATGTATATATTTTATATATGTTAATCTAATTGTTTATAGTAATAATCTTTAAAAATTTCTATAAAAACTTAGAAATTTTCAACAATTTTCTTAATTTTGTTTTTTTTTTCCACATTCACCATCAGTTTTATAAATTTTTTTTTATTCAATTTTCTTTAAAAACATCGATATTTTATTATGTTATACCTAATTTCTCTTCTTTTTTAAAGAATTTCTTTAATCACCACTCGTTTAAATTTCAAAAAATGTTAATATTTACAATTACATATTATACTTAATATTTGATATGATATGACTTGCTTATCTTCATATTATAGGTTTAAGTAAAATGTGTTTTATTGTGAAGGAAAATATAATGATATTAAAAGTTTAATTTTCAAAGTTGATTTTTATTTACCATTTACATTTTCATATATTATAAGTTTATTTTTATTTTCTAAAGCAGAATGCTAAATTAAAAAATGTACAAAACCTCAAATGTAGATAGCGTTATTTAACCCACATGAAAACCATCACAATTCATTTTAATCTATTTTTTTATTGAATGTTTTTTTGTTACGATCTATAATAAAAAATTGTATTTTTCTCACAAAATGCAAATACATACATTGGATATTAAGAGAACGTATTAGGACCTTTTAATAAATAAAAATAGGGTAAAACGAAAATAATATTTAAATTTGTCTTATACTTCTTTTATATCTTAATATAAACTCTACGTAAAATGAACATAAAAGACATTACAAACCTTTGAAAGAAATTTTAGTGTATGTTTGTATCGAACCAATATGTAAGGAATAACGAACAATTTTAATAAGAAAGAAATTTAAACTTCTTTCGAATAACATTAGAATTTATTCTCTCAACCACAATTTAGCATATAAATGTGAATTTTTTTTAAATTTTGATTTTGTATTTTCAACATATTGAAATATAGTATTCCCGAAGGAAAATTTTTAGTTTATTCAACATACATATACATATATGTATACGTAATATAATATTTTATTATAGTATTAGTTAGTTGTGTTAAAATAAAAAAAATCATAACATTTTTAAGAACTTTAATGGTTAATTCATAAATTAATACAAATTATTCAATATCTATTGAGGTATGATTAGGAAATGCTGTGCATCGAATATTTTTTACGTTAATTTGCTTTCCTCTTTTTGTTAAACCTTTACAATATTCTTCTTAATGTATTAATAATATAATATCAATAATATGAATTGCCAATCATAAAGTTAAAAATCCTTAATCCACTTATATATTGTTAATTTAAAATGTATCATTTTACTTTTCATAATACACGCAATTTTAGTATAAAATTAATATAAGAATTAATTAGTATATAGCTATATAGAACAATTTTAATATGAATTCGTGTAAACAGTAAACCTTAACTTTTTTTACTACCTCATATTTTCTAGGTTATAAATAATATAAATTAAGTAATATTTAACAAAACCTGTTTATCATTCAATTGCGTAAGGTTTTGTTATATTTTGTTAGAATTATATATATATTTTTCTACATTTTGCTTTAAAATTGCGCAAGCTATAATACATAAAATACCATTAGTTTGATTTCATTTGGGAATTGTCAAATTATACGTAACAAGTATAAGCAAAACATAATATATATAACAATATTATAAAAATTACATCTATGGAGCCACCGCCCAAAATATTCCTTTTATTAAAAAAATATTAAAAAGAAATATTTTAAAAAGCCATTAGTTGAAATACATTACAAATTTTTATATTTATTTTACAATGCAATTTGGATTGAAAAATATTTTTTTAATTGTGTTATGATTGTAATATCGGTCATATGACAATAAGTTCGTAGTGTTATATAGGGATTCTTTTTCAGTAACATTTTCTAAAAAATTAAACTACTGTTTGTTTTTAAAAACTCTGTATTCTAAAATATTTAGTTCAAAGTTTAAAAAAAAATTAGGATTTCTCAAAAAAAAAAAGGATGTATAAAGTTATGAGATTTTTTAAATATTTCTTATATACATATTATTATGTCTTTCATTTTGGTGTTTATTTAACTGATAAAGTTGTACTACTTTGATTTAAAACAGTTGTGCTTGAATAAAACAAGTTTGAACGCTTGTAATAACGCTTTATAGCTGCCGATGCCACTTGGAATTCTGGTGCATAAACGATCCAAAATTTCAAGTTCTTTAAATAATGACCTTCAATGAATAGAAGAATTAATAGCAAGTTTTAATGCTTCTAAAACACAGAGTTACCTGATTCAACAAAAAGAAGTCCCTTTCTGTTAAACATTTTCTTTACAAATGTAAATATTAAAAACTCTGTATCCTCGTTCTTGTATGCATAAGATAACGAAATATTCTTTTATTTACCAATCTTCTAATATAAGTAAATTAATCTGTAAATTAAAAATTTATTGTTTTTTTTTGTTAATACAATTTTTTATTTCTATAGTTTGTTAATTCAAACTTCAATAATTTTTAATTGTAGTTTCATTTTATATTTTATTTTTTTTTTATAAAAAATAAACTTTTTATATTGTTTATGTTAATTTTAAAGATCTTAGGCATGGAAATGGAAAAATTTCGTGCGACGACCATGTGCCACCATATTTGCGGTCGCTAAATATGCCTAGGATTTTTAAGATAGAAATATTTTACATCTTCCAATTTCGTTCTGATATGCAAAACGTACATTGGGCCACGACTTGAACAGAAGTCTCATATCTTCCCTGGTGCTTACAGAACTTCTCAACAGTATACGGAGAAGATTTAAAAAAGAGCTATTAAAATCATTAATGATTTTGAAATTACAAAAGACTTAACGTCTTTAGCCATCTCCTAAATGTAGGAGCTAATGTCTTTTCTATAAATATTTCTTGGGCAACACATTTGACGAAATTTAAAGTATTAAGCCCAATCTTCAATCAATCCGACGTAATACACATAGAGTAGCTTTTTTTCACAATTGCGTAATGCGGAGCCTATTAAAACTAGAACAATGAAATATACGAACTCATTCTTAGTTCGTACGACCAAATTACACGATAGGTGGTAACTCCTAGTTCGTACGTCCAAGTTGTAATGTATTCCACGGCAGGCGGAAATAAATCATAGAGCAATAAAGCCTAATAGACTTTATTTCACTTTAAAATGAGAAATAAAGCCTAAATCGCGAATTTTCTGAATATTTTTTCAAAATAATGGAGTTAGAGCCTAATGCTAATTTATTATTCCAATAATAACATTTTTTAATATTTTTCTTTTATAATTTAATTTTCATATTTACTTTGAAATCAGAAATAAAGCCTAATTCGCGAAAATTGAGAATTGGGCCTTATTACCATTTTGTGAAGGAAGTAAGGTCGAAATTGAAAAGGAAATAAAGTCGAATGCCGATTCGACTTTATTGTTTGGGGCATTATTTCCAGTCACAGTAAAATAATAGATGTGAGACAATAAATGTTAATCTCTTAACAAATATTTTGGTAAAAAATGTAATTTGAAAACAATTAAAAAGGAAATCAGCTGTCTCCACCACAGGACCGCCCGCTACTATACCAAAAGTATAAAGCCACAATGCATATATTTTTTATATACTAATTTATATCAAAGCAAAATAACTTCTAATAATTTAACAACATATTTTTTTATTCAATAACAATAATAAGCAATGAAATCTTAAAAATATATGTACATTCATTCATACATCCATTTACATAATATATACGTATAAAAATCATGTTTTTTTCATTCAAAAATATTAGACGTAAAAAATAATAAAAACTGTAAACAAATACAAAACAAACATAAGATAAATATTGAATCCGCAAACAAAAATTTTACAATTTGAATTTTGCGTCACAAACAAGAACAATAATATGCATAGAATAGATATACATATGTATGTATATAAATTTTTAGAGATATAAAAAAAAAACAAATAAAATTTGTTCATATAAATTCATTGGGCGTGTTATAATATGTATGCAATTTGGACTTTAGACTATCAAAAACTGTTCTATGGCAAAGTTGTTGCTTTTTACTTGTGTAACAATTTTTTCTTAATAATTTTTGTCATAATATTCGTAATATTAACTGAAATATTCGTAAAAACCTTAAAAAATACTCTAGTAAAGTACTACTTGCGGATGCCCGATTTGCTCCAAAAGCCTATCAATCCGAGATATTTATATCAAAACCTTAAATATGAAATTTCAAAAAATTTCGCTCAGTCGTTTAAGCTGTACACGTGTCCACAGACGTACCTACACACACCCACACAAGCACCCAAACACGCACCCACACGTACTCACATATGCACCCACACACACAAACAGATATCACGCTGAAAATATTTTTACAGCCTTCTAGGCAACAGAGAAGTGCATATTTGCCAAAATCTCGGGTACAAATGTTTAGTTTAAACACAACACCTACCTTATCCATAATTACATGCGGTCGGTAAAAATTAAAAACAGTTTGTAATACCATATATGTAGGTAGGTACCTACATGTAGGAACCTAGGTACCTGCTATTTTTTTGTTTGTAATCCAACATAATGCCAATACCCAATAACATAATCAAAACCAGTTTTTTTATTATCCTTTGATAATTTTCCTGAATATTCTGAAATCTTTCCTAAGTTTTGTTTTTAAATATGTAAAATTTCAACATTTTCACTATTTATAGCTACATATTCTGGAAAAAGCGAATAACATTGATTTTGTAATCGAATATTTTCAACAAGTACATTTATTTTCCATATTCTGGCCAGGCCTCGCGAACTAGACCCCCAGGCGCGTGCAACCCGCGAGCTGTAGTCCTGTCTCTGTCGTGGAGGCTGTCGAGAACTTGCAGACAAGTGCTGCTCTATGCGATTGTCATACATGCCTACTGATGTCAATATTATTAAAAAAATATTGAAGTTCTTAGAATTTACATTAGAAATAAACAAAATAATAAATAAAAAAAAAAAAATAGATAACATATTTTGAATATACCCGAAATTAAAAAAAAATTTAGGAGGGATTTTATTGTTGTTTACAAAATCAAGATTGCCCCTTTTCCAAGAGTATTTATATATTTGTTGTGGAAAAAGGGAATATTGTGATTTCGTATCCAACTCGTATACAAACTTGAATAGAAACCCCTAATATATCACTGATGATGTCAAAAACAAAAGAAAAATGAAATATTTGGAAAACGGAAATAAGGTCGATTCGACTTTTCGAGGTCGAGTCGAATTTTCAAAAGACGCGATTTCGGCATTATTTCCGCATCGAAAGTAAAGCCGATTTGGCTTTTTTTCTTGGGGCATTATTTCCAGTTACCGACATTAACTTCTACATTTCGCAGATGGCTTGAAGACGCTAAGGCTTTTGTAATTTCAAAATCATAAATCCCCATTTAATCCCACTCTTATAATCTAAGTACAATTTTCCTCCTCCGTATCCCCTTTTCCTTCCTCATCCTATTCCTCAGTCGTTATACTGCTTTGCAGTTAAGGTGATTAGCTCATTATACTGGCTACGGAGGAAGTTGGTTTTAGTGGGTAAATATCCCAAACTATCAAAGAGGCCTATTTTTTCTTGGTGTCTTTTAAAGATTTATACCTTCTGCAGAAAAAAAATAATTTTGGTATAATGCAACTTAAAATTATGTAATCAAAAAAAAAAGTATATCTCCAAATCAAATTGAGTCTTATGCATAAAAAATCAAAAGAGAAGTTTAAAGAAACTTATACGAAAATTACAGATTAAAAATAATTTTAACTCAACTCCAACAGACCTGATTTAGTTCTGCATTTGTTTTACATAAGTATATTCATTTACTAACATATATAAATTATGATTCAAATAGATAGTTATAATAGCTGTCTAAATAAAATGAATATTTAATTGATCTACATCCAAATCTTTTTTTAAACAAAATATTTAAACCGTAATTTGAAACAAACTTTTTGTAATATTTCATGATCAAAATTATTAAAATAGTTGAGCCTGTTAAAAAAAATTATCTATATATATAAAAACGAATGTATGTCTGTCTGTCTTGTCTGTCTGTTTGTGCTTTACTCATTATTACACCATTCCTCCGATCGTCATGAAACTTTAGAATTTTGTTGAGTACACTCCTGCGAAGGTTTTAGGCAATGTTTTAAATATCGGCCCCAGGACCCTAATAATCTTTCGAATACTAAATTTTTCCATTTATTTATTTTTAGCTAATTCTCATTTAGACAGTTATGACCTCTAAACTGAAATCGAAAAGTCGATCTACATCTGAAGCATGAAAGAAAAAGGCATTACGAGCTTCAGAAACAGAATTTTTTGGTTTTTCGTTGTCCTGCCTAAACGGTTTGACCGATTGATTTAAAAATTTGCACAATGGTTCATTTGGCTAAGGGGAATAACTTCGGTTTGGTTTGCAAAACATTGCGGTCTGATGGGCTTCCAAAAAATTTTATATTTGTGTCAAATTTTACAGGGTGACTTTATGGCCTGAAAGAAGCCCTGAAATAAATTTTTGTGGAGTTCCGTCGGCCGCTTTGGTCAAGAGAGCCAAATGAAGTTTTTTTAATTTTTTCGTTTCCCACCTAAACGATTTGACCGATTGACTTGAAAATGTTCAGAAGAGTTCTTCTCGGATAAATGATTTACCAACCCAAAAAGAGTTGCAATATATTGACTCATTTCGACTCGGCGGGTTCCAAATTTTTTTTGTTCCCCATTTATGTCTAATATTCTAGGATGTTTTTATAGACTAAAGGGAAGCCTGAAACAAAATTTTGTTGAGTTTCATTAACCCGTTTTAGCACTACGTTCTAATAAAATTTGCTTAATTTGTTGTACCGGTGCGAGGCTTTATTGAAATTTTTTAATTTTTTTGTTGTCCTGTCTTAACTGTTAGACCAATGCAGTTAAATATTTCACAAGCACTGCTCTTTAGTACAGAAGCTCACTGATCAATTTGGTTATAATTCATTAATCCGTTTGGGCACGACGGCCCAATGAATTTTTTTATTGTGGCATTTAAACGGTTTGACTAATTGAGCTGCAAAATTTCCCAAGTGTTGCTGTTTAGCACAGAGGCTCATTTAATTGTCATAGTAACGCTACACTAACCCATTTCGGCACGATAGTAAAAAAAAAATTTCTTTCCAATTTTGTGAAGGATGAATTTACGGTTTGAAAGAGAGTCTGACACAAATTTTTGTTAAGTTACATTAATACGGTAATTGTGCATGAGTACCTATTAAATATATTATGCCTAAATTTTTCTATTGTTATTATTGGAAAGATATTTCTAAAACTCTTTAATTTTCTCTATATTGTTTTAAATATTCTATAAGAAACCTGCAAACAAATTTCTAATAACTAATAATAATCAAAATAATTTTAAGTATATTATGAATAACATGTTTAAGTTTTAACAAGATTACATTTGCGCAATTATTTAAAAACAGAAATAATCTTCTCTCATACAACTACCATCATGTCATCAGCAGTAATGCATTACTAAACATGAGGTTCATCTATATAAAATGTATGTGTATAATATATTTCTGAAAAATATCATTAATTATATTAGTAACAATATTCACAGTATTTAATCAAAAATCAGTACATACTTAAAGAAGGGAAAATTTTACAGTTCTTACATATATCTTTAGCATTATTCAATATTAATTTGGAAACATTGTTAGTATTATATATATGTATTGCGAAAACTCACTTCGCACTAATTTTGTACTCAATAGATTATTGCTTATTTAAAGATTTTTGTAAACGAATTGTGTCTAATTCTTTGCTCTGTTTATTAAATTTGGTAAAAACCTAAATGCAATATTATTAACTGATTAAATTGTAAAAAAATTATAAAAATGCTTACTACTAGCATTTATAAATACAATATTAATAATTAATTAAATTATCTTAAGGCAAAAATAATAGTTAATAATTTTTATTTCATAAAACTAACAAAATACTCCGGGCAAATCCGGTTTTCGTGCTAGTTAATTTAATAAAAAATATAAAATTTTAGAAAATAAGGTATTGAAGAAATGAGATTATGGAAAATAAGATATTGGAAAAAACGTAACGATTCTGATACCCAGCGTACCCAGATTATTAATTATAGTATTTCTTTTTTTTTTAATTTTTTGATAACTTAAAAATGTTTTTAGTAACTAATTTTTCGCTTATTGTAGAGAGATTTCCACTTATACATATTTTCAAAGTATCTCATACATATACCAAATACTCAAAATCAAAAAATACTCCTAATATTTGTTTGACTTTGAGACAACATGCCACTAATAAAAATAAATAGTTGCGGCTGAAATTTAACAAATTATACTGGATAAAAAAAATCAGATGTTAATATACAAAGCATCAGTTATAATGCATCTTTTATAATGGTACTATGGTATAAAGGAAATGAGCTTCAAAGCTACAAATCAAGTATAATAGGTGCATCAAGTCTCAATGAATTACTGATGTAAAATACAGGGTGGGGACTGACTGATTTGAAATGTTTATAATTTTTTATTTTATTCTTTTCGCAGATAATAAAGAATTATATAAAATTTGATGTCATCATACTCAGTCCAAGAACGTGCAAAAATTGTTGAATTTTATTATATTTCTCGACACTAAATTTTTTGAACAATCCAGAAATCGTCTCGGGAACGGTATACCAGACCATGTTGGAAAATATTTACGACTTGTAGTTTTCAATAATCGTAACCTATTGTTCCCAGCTCAGATCGCGAGAGAGGCAATCGTAATTCTGCGAAAACTTTTTGATGATCGATTCAAAAAATGCTGATTTCGCGTAGCCACCACATTCACCCAGATGTTTTTTGTGGGGTTTCTTGAGGGAACGGGTTTACGTCAATAAACCATAAAATATTTGGAACTAAAGCAGAGTATTCTCACAGAAATTGCGCACCGTTATGCAAACGTTCTTAAAAAGAGCGTTTAACTGCCAAAAAGAAAATGGAAGCCATTTAAGACATCCTTTACATTTAGCTTAAAAATATTTAATAATTTATACTTTAATTTAAAAAAAAAAATAAAATAAAAAACTTTAAAAATAACAAAATTATAAGCATTTCAAATCAGTCAGTCCAAGTTGGCCAACCCTGTAGATGCATTAATATTTAAAATATATTTAAACTCCTAGGGAAAGCATGAAACCATTAATGCAATTTCTATACAACAAACATGCATATGCATCTATAGTATTTCCTTACTGTATGCCCATGACAAAATTTAATAAATAAACTATTTTACTTTTTAATATGTTCACAAATAAAAATCCAAAAAGAAATTCCAAAAACACAAAAAAAAATATAAATGAATTTAAAATTTTCAATGATTTATGTATTTTTGTGCCGTAAGCCATAAGGCATCCATCAACAGTCAATTTTATTCCGCTTCTATAACAAATACGTGAGTTGAATATTTTAAAGAAAATATATATATTCTAAAAGAATGATGACATCTTTTTTTAGTCCATTTCCTTTTTAATTTAAAAATTATTTTTCACGTCTTTTTTTTAAGTTTATATAACCGTTATGTTTAATGTGTTAAAATATGTATAATGTAAATACATACATACATAGCTTTTTACATTTAAGGAAGAGAAGCTACAAATTAAAAAAAAAAGTTGACAAGCTAAATAATTATTGGTAAAAATGATTTTTTAAAAATATTGGAATTTTTACAGACTGATATATTACAGTATTATATATTAATAAAAAAACTACATATAGATATACATATCCGTTTAGATATTACCATTTTTCTGAAATACATGCGGTCTCAAAAAGCACTATATGTGTATCTACAACTATTAAACTTTTTACTTAGAACTTTAAAAAATTTTAAGATCCTAAGCATGTTTTATGTTAATTCATAAATTTAACTGTTAATGATACAAAGTTTCAAAAGGCACTAGAGCAGATAAAAAAATTCTGCAGGTAAATTCTACATTTTTCTTATAAAAGTAATTGATTTTGATGGGTCATATTTTTTTCTTTACTGACAATCTTATCACATCCCCTTATATTATAAACATTAAAACATCCTTTTAATGAAATTGTTAAATACTAACAAACATAAAAAAGCATTTTCTAAGGAGAAGTCCTTACTTTTTTGATTGCGTGTACTTAATTAAAGAAAACTGTGCTCTCATTTTAACAAGATATTTTATGAGTTGAGTTGATAAGAAATGACTTTTGTGTAAAACAATTAAGAAAATGAAACTTTTTTTTATAAAAGTAAACTTAAATTAACTGTTACTGTGAAATGTTAATTGAACAAAAAAATGAATATAATTAGTAGTATAATAAACAAGTTACTATAAATATTGGTCTAAATCTATTTTAATTAAAATAATTGAATAAAATATAAAGTCAAAAATAATTTGGTTCCGTTCGTGATCAATAGAAATTTTCAAATATTTTAAAATGCAGCTGTTTTGTCAATGTTTGTTATTTATATTCAGATTTTATGAATTATATATTACAAACTTGTAATTTACTTAAGTTTTAAAAGCAAATTTAAAAGTTTCCGTAAAAGTTAAAGGTTTGAACTATTAAATGTCAATTATATAGAAATCTACGGAGTTTAAAGTTATTTCTAGTTTGAAATGTCTGTATTGAAAAAGTCGCGCAATTATGAAAGTTTACCGAGTGTATAATATAATATTATTTTGGTTGTAATAAAATTATTTTAATACCAAAAACATAAAAAAATTAATTTATTTTTTTTCTTTATTTTTATAAATGCTATTCTTATATATTTATAAATGCTATTGATAGAAATAGAAATACGTTATTCTATAACCACCACTGGACTTTCAGAATAGAAATCTTAGTATTATTTTTTCATTTAAAAAAATTTGGTGTAAGAAATAATATGTATTATGGCAGGGTGCAATAAAGTCATATCAATTAGACCTAATAGGAATTTCGCTAATTAAACTTTTTTTCTCATTCAGGCTAATTTTTTTTTAAAAATAATAAAAAAGCCTCATTGTAATTTATTATTCCAATAATATCATTTTTTACTATTTTTCTTTCATAATTTAACTTTCATATTTCGGCTTATTTAAGTAATAAATATGTTCTTTTATTTTTTGCCACATTTCACTCTGTACGTCCGCCAGCGAGTCTTTTTTTTATAATGAAATAAGTTCGACAAGTTAAAAATGAAATAATTTCGATTAAATTCAACTTTTTAGAATATTGTCATTTGCACCAGAATTTTCAATTTTTCGAAGATTTTATATTTATTAACAAAAATTGTTAACACATGCTCGGGATAGAAAATCCTCTAATACTTTGTTTCCAAATAATAGTGAATTTCAAAATATACAGTGTTGAAATTTAAATTTTTTAGTTTAACTTTGGGAAAATTTGTATATATCTCTAAATTGCAGGTGTGTAATAACAACAAATTTTCAATTTTCGACCCCTAATAGAACTTAAAAAGGGAAAGGTATAAAAAAACTTTTCGGAGGTAACTCATATTCATTTTAGCTCTAATCAAAAAATGCCAAAGTTAGGAAAGAAAGGAAATCCTGCAATATTTTATTTTCATATAACGGTTAAGTACAAAATATACTCATTTGAAAATAGGACTTTTTCAAAATTTGAGAAACTTTAGCTCCGTAGTGTGTGGCGTTACATAAAAAAGTTAAAAAAGTTGGTAACATTTAATATTAGTAAAACCTATTTCATGATTAAAATACCATTGGTGTATTTTAAACGGTGAGCAAGTTTGAACAGAGGGAACTAATAAACAAATTTTTCAAAATTTTTCATACAATGTGCCAATACTATAATTAGATAATTACTAACATATTTTAAATTGTTATAGACATTTTTTTACATATTACTATATTTTTAAAATAAAATAAATAGTTTTATATTTGCCCACTGGTCAATCGATAAGAGGTTCCTGGTTATATATGATCTGATATGATATCATAATTTTCTCATACAAAATGATACGCAAATGAACTTAGGTTTCTCCAGATGATATATAGTCTATATGAAAGATCATCGCATCAATCGTAAGTAAAAACAATATAGAATTTAACAACATGGAAAGGCGCGGAGACACATAGCGATTACATTTTTGTAGCTACCGTGAAATTTTGAACAATTTTGGAATGAAAAAAAGGAAAAAAAATTATAAAAAAGGAAATTAAATTATAAAAAGCAAATTAAATTATAGTTAAGAAATGTGATAATGAGGAGAACTGCGGTGAAAAAAATATCAGCTAATATTATATTCCAGAATAGTTGAAAAATTAGATTTAATTGTCTCTGATTAAAGAGAGAACGGAACATATTCTTCAATTAATTGTACAACAATATGCAGAATGGAACTTGTAATTTAGAATAAATTCCATTTAATACTATCTTTATTTATTTATTTTTATTTATTTTATTAATTCATTTCTCTAAAAGAGCACTATAGGCTTGTAAAGAGTATTTTAAGACATATATATATATATATATATTAAAAATAATATATACAAAAGTGTAAAACGTGTAAATCAAATTAAATAATATTTACAAAGTGTAAGTCAAATTAAATACAAAATTTTAAGTTTTTAAAAAAATTTTAAATTTTTATGTTAACTTATTGAAATTTAACAAGTAAATGTAACTGTTTAAATGTTTGTTAAATGTTTTATTTAAGTCTCTGAAATTTGAGAGAATTTGGTTCATGGGTTCTTATCTTGGAAGCTTCCGAACGAGCCCCAGCCCCAGGAGAAACCAATATATCTCCACAACCAACAAAGATAGAATCTTTATTTTTAGTACTTTATTTTTAGTCAAGTACAAGAGTTTAGACAAGTTTCCTTTTCTATAAAATTGGAAACTGACATTTGAAAGAATTTGAACCATGGATTCGTATTTTGGAAGCTTCCGAACGAGCCCCAGAGCAAACGAAATTCTCTCCAAAACCAACAAAGATAGAACCTTTAAATTTTTTACAATGATGTTCCTTCCTTTCTGAAATTTAAGATGATATGGTCCATGCGTTTGGATTTTGGAAGCTTCCGAACGAGCCCCGGAGCAAATGAGATTATCTTCAAAAACAACAAAGATATAACCTTTAAATTCGGCAGAATGGTGTTCTTTCATGTTTGATTTAGGTCTCTGAAATTTGACAGGATTTGGTCCTTGGGTTCGGATTTTGGAAGCTTCCGAACGAGCCTCAGAGCAAATGATATTATCTCCAAAAGCAACAAAGATATAACCTTTAAATTAGGCAGAATGGTGTTCCTTCATGTTTGATTTATGTTTCTGAAATTTGTGAGGATTTGGTCCATGGGTTTAAATCTTGGAAGCTTCCGGACGAGCCCCAGAGCAAACGAGTATATCTCTACAACCAACAAAGATAGAACTTTTATTTTTAGTACAAAGGTGTTCTGTTATGTTTCCTTTTCTGTAAAATTGGAAACTGACATTTGAAAGAATTTGAACCATGGGTTCGTATTTTGGAAACTTCCGGACGAGCACAAGAGCAACGAGCATGTCTCCAAAACCAACAAAAGTAGAACCTTTAAATTTAGTACAATGGTGTTCTGGCATGTTTTCTTTATGTTCCTGAGATGGATTCGATGAATTGGAGTGGCAATTCGGGTACCTGACACACACCTCCCAAGGACTAATAATCTTCGAAATTAATAAAGATAGAAACTTAAAATTTTTTACAAAGGTGTCAAGCATATCCCAAGAGGATGCCTCTTTTACGTTCCTGAAATTCGAGTTGAATAAGACAGAAAAGGGAAGAGGTTCAATCAGCTGCCAAAAAAACTTATGGATTTTTAAAATAATTCGAATTATTCAGGTGTAGGGTATTAATAAGTCGGTTGCATCGACTTACTGTTACATTTTCTTGTTTTTAGAGTGTTTTTAAATTTTTAATTGATATTTTTTTGGGATTTCGTGACGCTGCCATTTATCACAGTTCTGGGTAGATGCACAAATGTAATAGCTTTGTTGCGCAAATATATTTTCTGATAACGATTAAAAATAAAAACTAAAAAATTCAAAATTAAAAACGGTTAGATTGCACAGTTGTTAGAGTAACTTGTCATTCTTATTTCCACTAACTCTGTTAACATTCCTTATTGACTTTAATTTAGCTGAAAAGAATAATTATTTCTTTATATAAACATATGAAAAATAAATATCAACTGTAAATACTTAATTTTAATTCATACGTTAAGGCTTATAATATTTACAGATATCCAAATACGCTAATGCAGACAAACTGTTTTCATTATACCTTATAACTCAAATATAAAATAATAATAAAAATTAACAACCAAAAAGAAAAAAACTCTCAATCTAGCTCCGAAGTCTAGAATATGTAGATGATTAAATCATTCTTTTCACACAGTTAGTGGTTTATATGGAATTAACATTATTTTAATAAATTGTTAAAAAATGTATTGAAGAAAATTTGTTCTGATAGCCCTAAAAGAAATAATAACAATAAAACCCAAAACATAATTTAAAAGACAATATAACTTAATAATATATTTTAACTATTTTTCTGTTCTCATTTTCTCAACAAAATAATTTAGAATATAAAACAAATTTCAACACTTACTTAATAAACGAAATAATTTATCCAGTAGGTAGTTGTTTAGTAATTAATTCATAATATAAATAAACAAATGTATGTATAGCCAAATTTACAGCTCACACATAAAAGTTTAATTTAAAGTATCTATAATTAATTGTAACATTTAAGCAATATATATAAATAAGATTTAATAATAGGGGTGCAGACAAATTTTTGGGATTGGCTAAAATTAATTTCTTTGAAGAAAATTTAAATTTTTATAATATTTTTAAATTCCAATGAATTAGATTTTAATTATATTTTTGTAGAAATCTGGTATAAATTTGAACGAGGCAAAATGTTTCGTCACAACATATATATTTGTATTATATTTATGTTTGTTATGTTTGTTTGGCATATTATTTGTTTGATTTCATTTCAATAACTAGAATTCATAAATAAATCAAATAAAGCATAATTTAGTAATTGTAAAACTTTTATACAATCGACAAACTTTTTTAACAACTATTATTGAAACAACTTTTGAATTAGATTTCCAATTAGTATAATGCTGTATCAAAAATATCAATTAATATTGTCCTTCTCTATCAAATCAAATAAACGAAATATAAAGAGGATGTTTAAAAATTGTTTATACAAAAAAGTCAGAGAATACAGAAATGATAGATACAGAAGACTTGTTAATTAAACTGAAAGGAAAAAACATTCTTATTATACTTTAGCAAAAAGTATATCAATAAGATACGGTAATTATTAATATAGGGTTTTCAAATGGAGTTTTCAAAAAAGTAGGCGTCTGTGTATCACACTTCAAACATTGATTGAACCCATATGTACCCATAAATATGTCATTTTGACAGTTGAAGGTTTGCCATTTATAAAAATGGAATCGTATACATCAACAACAAAGTGTTGAAATTATGGAATTATTTTATGAAAATTGTCGTTCTGTAAGAAATGTATTTCGCAAATTACGCGATGTTTATGATCGACATAATCGTCCAACTGAACAACAAATTGGTAATATTGTGCGGGAATTTCAAGAAACTGGTGCAGTACAAGATCGAGAAAGACATCAGTATGCTCGTGCCTGTCGTTCACAAGAAAATATTGGTGCTGTGAGTGATAGTGTTACAGCTGACCCCACCAGGTCAATTTCCCGGCGTTCACAACAATTGGAACTTTCTGAGTCAACTGCACGGCGTATTATGCACAAAGATTTAGTGTTGAAGGCGTACAAAGTTCAATTGACACAAGATTTACTGGCACAAGATCATTCCATACATCGGGACTTTGCCAATTGGATACTGGAACAACACTTTCGTATTTAGGGAGAGAAAAACCCTCGCGTGATCCAAGAGAAGCCAACGCATTCACAAAGAGTCACTGTTTGGTGTGCATTGTGGTCTGTGATTGGTCAGTACTTTTTCGAAAATGATGCTGTTAGAGTCATAAACGTTAACGGTACCAGATATCGCGACATGATCACAACTTTTTTATGGCCGAAACCGGAAAATATTGATACTGAGGACATGTGGTTTCAACAAGATGGGGCTACGTGTCATACAGCCACAGAAACACTGATATTACTGCATACAAAGTTTCCAGACCGTGTTATTTCCAGATTGGGGGACGTGAATTGGTCTTCAAGATCCTGCGATTTCACACCGTTTGACTTTTTTCTCTGGGGCTATGCGAAAGGACAGATCTACAAGGATAATCTTCGACGCGTTGAAGCATTGAAAGCAGAAATTATTCCTGTTATTGGTTATTGGTCTGGCAACTATGCCAGAATGTGACCGAAAATTTTGATAAAAGAATCAGGTACTGTAGAGGCAAGAGGTGGTCACATGGGAGATATCATTTTCAGAGTATAAATGGCAAACATTGTACTTCAAAAATAAATAAAAACTTTTCCAGTTTCAATTCAAATTCTATGTCTTTTAATTATTTACTTTTGAAAACTCTATTTGAAAGACCCTTTATAAATCAAGGGAGAATGAAACTAACGGTTATTAAGGCGAACATTTTTCAAAACACAATAGGAACAGTTTAGAATACTATAACTTGCCCCAACATTTTCAGTTTTTCTTAGAATTTTAGAATATACTTTACTTTAGGTACTTTGTCCGATTACCTTGAAATTTTACATAAAAGTACCTAATGACGTCACCTATATTTCATAGAACATGACTTTTGGTCGCAAATATCATTTAAAGGTCAAATTAATTATTTTGAAAGTTTCCTAACATTTTGTATTATTTTACTTAAACCGTTATATTTTTGTCTACGATAGTATAAACAGGAACCAATTTTTACAACATTATGGAGCCCACTATTGTCTTTAATAAATAACTTGTTTAATCTTAATCAGTGCTACCGTTTCTGAGATACTGCTGTTCAAAAGGAAAATTTTGGTATAAAAAAAAATTTTTTCTAGGCTGTCCATTAGACTTTATAAATTTTCAAAGACACCCGATATTAATTTTATACTGTTAGAAAGGTCTCTTCACACCCTTTCCAAAAATATTTAATAAGTGTGGTATGGCTTGGTAAATAGTCCTATCAGAGGTTAGAAATTCAAAATTGAAACAACAATTTTAATAAAAAATGCAATTTTATACTTTACATGCTTAAATAACGAAAAATATCTCAAAAATTGTTAGATCTATATACACCCATGTAGTCCCAAAAGTTAGCTCTATAAACAATCCTTAAGATAATATACCTAAAATTAGTACAGGTTGTCTCATTTGAGTACAGAGCGCTTAAAACAAAACATGTTTTTTTTTAATATGCACTTTTTTTCAATATTTCATTTTAAAATTAAATATAACGGTACCTTTTTTGCTAACAAATTTTTGTTTCCATTTCTTACTCTTTCTATGAATCCTTCATTGGTTACTTTTGTTTTTGAGTTATATTTTACCATAACTTTGGGTAGAATGATAAAAAAGCCAATTTTTTTATATAAAACTGTGTTCAAATTCAATCAAATTCAAATCTTATTTGATCAAAATCTTCCAGAATATTTACATTCTTGTATATATACGAGATTCTGGATTAGGAGTTATTTTAGAGTTGCATAGAGATCAGGGTATTCAATTTTTCCAGAAAGTTTATCTATATGAATTCTGTAAAAGGTGTATAACTTTGATTTAAAATTCAACTCTAAAATCCCTCCTAATTCAGAATTTTGTATATGTATACATATATGTACACATATGTACAAGAATGTAAATATTCTGGAAGATTTTGATCAAATAAGATTTGCATACATATTTTAATAATATTATATTTAATATAGTTAGTTAATTAATTGAAACCCGCTAAACAAACTATTGAAACGCCGATTTTCAAACCAACTATAAAATCCCTCCTAACTCAGAATCCCACATATACATATATCTATGTAAATATTCTGGAAAAGGCGAAATAACTCTGAAAAAATAAGATTTTGATAAATAAGATATTTAATTCATATTTTTATATGGAAAATTTACTTTTTTTATTATTCTACCCAAAAGCATTTTACCATAACTCAAAAACAAAAAGTATCAGAGTAACCAATAAGGGCTTCCTAGAAAGAGGAAAAAGGTGAAAAAAAAAAATTGTTCACAAAAAAGGTACCGTTATATTTAATTTTAAAATGATATATTGGCAAAAGTGCATATTAAAAAAATGCTTTTTTTTGTTTTAAGCACTTTGTACTCAAATGAGACAAAGTGTACTAATTTTAAGTATATCATCTTAAAGGCTGTTTACAGATCTATGTTTTGGGGCTACAACGGTTTTTATAGATCTAAGATTTTTAGCGATATTTTTCGTTATTTAAGCAGGTAAAGTATAAAATTTCATTTTTTATTAAAATTGTTGTTAATGTTGATAATATATATATATGATTTATATAATATATTAATATTTTTGTGAATAATTATCATATATGGAAATTAAAATATAAAGAAGAGAACTAGGTCAGTATATATGATTGCATTTTTTGTCCCAATTAAAATTCTTTGTAACTAAATAATAAATTAACTAATTTATTACCCTATTAATTAATTTTAATTTAGAATATTTTGTATTAAATAAATGTAATTCAAAGTAGTATAAAGAGCTTGATAAATTAACTTTGCTTGTTTTATTTTATTTATCAATTTAATTTAAAAGGTCTGCCTTAGCCTTAAACTAAGGAAGTGGCAATTAACTTTGCCATAGTAATTTGCGTTCTTCTTAATAATAATTATAAAAATAATTCACATTATTTCAATAACAATCATAATAACTATAATAACCGGTAATAAAAAATAATAACTATAATAACCGGTATAAACATAATAATGATATTAATAATCGTCGTATAACAATTCAGGAAATTTTAGAAACAACCTATCTAACTATAATAATAATAGAAGTGATTATTTTAATAGAAATAATTAACAAAATTATAATTACAATAGAAATAAATTTGAACCAATGGAGGTGGTAGATCCTAGTGAACAAAGTTTTCACATAGAACTGTCAAAAATAAATACTAATAGCAGAATTTACCATAAATAATAAAAAAAATAAATTGTTAATTCACTCAGAAGCTTCGATCTCCATATTAGATAAACATTTATTGCCTAAAATTCGGATTTTAGCAAGGTACTGGCACTAAGGAAGCTCTTTTCAGTATAAACGTATTAATACAAAACTGCCGGGATGTTCAGAAGGACACCTTTTTATGTTTTTTGATTATGAAAAGGCTTTCGATAGAGTGCAACATGAAGAACTCATAGAAATTTTGAGCCAAATGGGTAATGAGGAGAAAACATTAGTATGTATCAAGAGTCCTAACTGAAATCAAACAGTTAATGTAAAAACAACATATGCATTATCGAATAGCATTGCAATAAAGGGGGGTTCGCGGAGAATAGATTCTGTCACCAATGCTGTTTAATCTATACGCAGAAGCTATCCTCGTAGATGTATTAGCCGACGTAGAAGTAGACATCAAAGTTAATAACACATACATAAATAATATAAGGATGACACAACCTTAACCGTAGATAACCTCTCAGACCTACAACATATAGTAAATGAAGTTAACCAAATAAATTTAGGTTTAACATCAACGCTTAGAAAACCAAATTTATGATAATAAGTAGACAGTCAAATAGAACGAGTTTCCACATTCAAATATCTTGGGTGTTGGCTACATGAAGATTGGAACTGTAACAAAGATATAAGGTGGCGAATTGAAATGGCTAGGAATACTTAACAAAAATATTATAATAATATAAAAAGTATGGATGTACGTTTACGTTTTGTTAAATGCTATCTGTGTTCCGTGTTGCTATATGGTGTAGAGGCTTGGACACTCAAAATACATGAAATTAATAAGCTGGAAGCATTCGAAATGAGGATCTACAGGAGAATGCTCAAGATCTCATGGGTGGACCAAATTTCAAATAATGACGCTTTGAGAACAATGAATGTAAATCGAGAGTTACTTACATGCATAAAACGTCGTAAAATAGCATATTTCGGCCATGTGATGCACAGCTCCAAGTACGAGATACTCCGGCTCATTAGGTAAGCAAAATTGAAGACAAAAGATGAATCGGAGGAAAGTAGATGTCATAGCTTCGTGTTAGATTAAAATAACCACATGTTTTATGTTCATTCCAATTATATTTCCTTAGTTATATTATCTTAATTCTAATATGAATGAATTCTTGCAGTAAACTAAAACTAAAACTAAAACTAAACTTAAAACTATTTATTTCAATTGCGCTATTCACTCATACTGTATTTCACTCGTTGTAGGAGAGACTACTGTATGAGTAGAATGTAGTACTTATGTACTGTGACGTCACTATATTAATGATTTTATGATTTATATTAATTTCACAGTACCGGATGCCTACAATACGCCACTCTAAAAAAAAAACAATATTTAATAATCTAGTTTAATTAATTTCATTATTTTCTGTTTTTGCAATTTAAAAATAAATATTTTGTATGTTACAAATTAATTAAGAAATTCATGAATAATTATTTTATTAATTAAGTTACATATTTAGAAATAAAAAAAAAATAAAAATTCATTAACCATTTTTTTAAAAATAGGAAAAATTATTTAAAAATAAATATTTTGTATGTTACAAAATTAATTAATAAATTCATGAATAATTATATTATTAATTATGTTATATATTATAAGAAAAAAAAATTATATAAATATGTTAGATTAGAGAATAAATTTATAAAAGAAATTGAATTTTTTTATTGTTACCTCTAGCTCTTGTAACTATTTGACTATCTGCATCTGCAAGTGCATTATTTAGAATATGTGCAAGTTTCAACCTATCTATTGATATTATACGCTGTTTATTTTCCATATTTATTTTAAAAAATTTATTTAATTTAGATAAAACTTTGTATGGCCCGGCATACGGTGGATTCAATTTTCCAATATTTCTTTCTTCGCGAACAAAAACGTGGCTATAATTTTGTAATTCATTGGGAACAAAAATATTATTTTGCTTTCTTGCCTTGTTGCTGTTAGGTTTAACTTTAATAATGTTTTATTTCACCTCTTGAGCTACTTGCCTTGTAATTGTGCGATTATTTTGGCTATTTGGAGCAACCAATTCAGCTGGTAATGTTAAAGATTGCCCATTAAGTAATTGGTCCAGTGAACAAAACGAGCTTTTGTTGTTAATATATAAGAAAATCCGTTTGATGGTGGCATAGGACCAACCACATCCATATGAATGTGTTCGAATCTACCTTTTGGAATTTTGAACTTTCCGTGAGGAGAAATAGTATATCTTGTTACTTTCGATTTTAAGCAACTGACGCATGTTTTTGCCCATAAACCGATGCCTTTATTAATGAGAGGGCAGAATTATTTATAAGTTATAATTTTTCGTGTATTTCTTATTCCCGGGTGTGAAAGGTTATGTTTTTTTTCAAAGATAGCCCGTCTCATTGATTTTAGTACAAAAGGTCTGTTAATACCTGTGGAAATTTCAAACTAAATATTTTGGTCTTCTACAGGTATATAAATTTTTTTTAAAATAATTTTTGTATTTGTTTGTTTCTGTTTGAAATTTTCAACAAATGTTTGAAGAGCGTTATCCTTCTCCAACTCTATGGGTAGGTTAGCAACCGTATTATCAATTCCATTGATGTACCTTATGTTACTAGTATATTGTGAAATAAAATCTAAATGTTGCGTTTGCGTAGGTGATTTGCCAGATTTTGAAGCTAAAACATTCGTCACTGGCTTGTGATCGGAATATATAATTACATCTATGCCTTCTATTAAATATCTGTAATATTGGATAGCTAAGTAGATTGCAAAAAGCTCTCTATCAAAAATAGAGTATTTTTTTTAGCAGGATTTAATCTTCGCGGAAAGAAACTTAAAGGTTCAAATTTATCAGCAATTTTTTTGCTGTAAGACTGCTCTTACCGCAGTACACATATACTCATTTGTGCATTAGGGTCAGGATGTTATATGTGTAGGAATTTTTCAAAGCACTTTTTCTATACCACTGAACGTTTCTTCGTGAACTTCTAACCAAAGGAAATCTTTCTTAACTTTTTTTTTACTATCACAATTTTTTTCATAAGCCATACAGAATTTTTTAATAAGCCATATAAGCCATATATTGACAAACGGGTAATTTCGGGTGTGTATCTATCGTAAAAATTTACCATACCTAGAAAACGCTGTAATTGGTGTGAATTAAGTAACTGATTTGGTGTAGAAAATTTTTTAATTGTTTCAGTTTTCTCTTCAAATGGACTAATCCCATTTATCGTTATTCTATGTCCAAGAAAGTCAATATCTGAAACTCCAAAAATACATTTACTAGCATTAGTACCATATTGTTTCAAACGCGTGAAAACTAAACATAGGTGTTTTTTATGTTCGTCTGAAGTTTTGTTGTGAATGAGAATATCATCCAGGTAAATAAAAGCAAATTCCAAACTCTGCAATACTTTATGCATGAAGCGTTGAAAGGTTTGCGCATCATTCTTTAAACCAAAAGGCATGCGCACAAACTCAAAAAGTCCGGAAGGTGTGGTAATCGCGGTTTTGTGTACAAGTATATTACTTTTCGCTACTGGGATCTGATGATATGCACGTATCAAGTCAATTTTTGAAAAATATACGTAATCACTCAGGTTAGCATTCAAATCTGGAATGTTGGGTAACGGATATTTATCAAAAATTGTTGCGGAATTTAGTAGCCTGTAGTCACAACAAGCTCTTGATTCATTTGGTACTTTTTTGGCGACCATATGAAGAGGTGAGGCAACGGCCGAAGAGGATGGTCGACAAATTCTCATTTTGGTTATCAGCTCAAATTCGGCTTTAGCTATTTTTAACCTTTGAGGATCTAGACGGCGCGGACGAGCTTATGGTAAATGTCTTTCCATATAAATTTGATGAACGACACTATGTTTAATTTCTGAGTTGAAATCGGGAAATGTTCTAAGACTTGGAAACTCACCGAGGATACAATAAAACTCATTTTTGTAAATTTAAATTATGCGTTAAAGCCTTATATCCTAAAGTAGAAATTGAAGCGCCACGGGCAGCGATTATATTTAGATAGGTATCTTGAATAGTATTTGGGAATAATTTCTTCGGTACTATTGATATTTCAACCCGAGTATCAATCAAAAAAATTATTTTAGTTTTAGGGTCGAAAATAAAAAAGCTGCAAAAAATTTTAACCTGTCTCGATGCTGTGGGAGACACAGAATTTACGCGTTTTTTGATTTGGGTTTGTAGTTGTTATTTGCTTTTTTGTTCTTGAACATGGTGGTATACATTTTGAACAATCTTTCCGAATTTTCTTTGATACCAACACATTTTATTATCTGAGCCCGAAAAAGATCTATTATTCGATTTGAAATTTGAGTGGCTTCTGAACCTAGAGCATACGTTGACCTCTATACTCTTAATTTGTTGCTCTAAACTTTATATCGCTTCCAATAAGGCTTTGTCATTTGAAGAAGTAGCCGAAATTGTTGCGGTATTTGAAGAGGATGCAGAAGCATCTGTAATTTTATCTGCAATGTTGAAACAATGCTCTTGAGAGTTAGATACCTCCATTGCCACGAGGCAAGTCTGAACGTGAGAAGGTAATTTATTTAGCCACAACTTTTTTAAAGGAGGCGTGTTAATGAGGCTATTAATACATGCAAGTGATTCCATCCTTCTTAACAACTCAGATGGTTTCGAATCCCCGAGTTAAAATTTATGAAGAAGAGCATAGAGTCACGCTCTTCCGTATCAGTGCTTCTTTCAATTAAAAGCTTTTTTAAATTATCGTATCGATTATCCTTTTGTGGATTTAAAACCGCGTTCGATACTATTTCTATAGTGTCTTGTGGTACTGAAGAAATTAAATAATCGTACTTAGTGTTAGATTGTGTAATACTATGGCGCGGAACTGGGCCTATACTCGCGAAAATCATAGGTTAGGCCTATTATTCCAGAAAGGGGGAATTTTAACAGACGAAGCAACCGGATAAGACAATGAATCTTCAAAAACATCATTTGGTTTGACATCATTGCTGGTTCCGGCTTTATTATTAAAGTCTGTATTCCCAATCATTTTGAATCCGCACTTAATTTTTGTAAAGACAATTTTAAACCAAAATCAAAATTTAATTTAACAATTTAATAGAAGTTTAAAATATTTAAAAATTTAATTTTAATCTTAAATTAATAAACGTAAAGCTTAAAAAAGAAAAAAATCAAAATTTAACTTAATTAATGCTTTTTAATTGCATCAAAAATAATTAATTTAACAAAAAATTATAATGCGTGTACACCACTGACATTGTGCTGGAGAACATCATTGACATTTTTGTTTGTAGTTTATCAAAAGACTATTAACACTTAGTTGTAAAAAAATTATTTTTATATACATTTACGCGTATTTGAAATAACGCGATTTGAAAAATTTATGCAATTCGCTATTTACGCGATCGAATTTGAATTAATGCGATTTGAGAAATATGATTAACTTCGATTTAAAGCGATTTGAAATACCACAAAAATTTTTTTTCTTAATATGATTTTTTTTTTAATAATATTTACACATATATACACATATGTATGTATGTACTAAAATGAAAATTTTTGGAACTAAAAAACGGTAATTTAAATGCATTTATTATTTATATGAGGAAAACTATTCTTATAAACAATATTTTAGCGAATTCAAAATGTCAGATAAAGCACAAAAAAAAAAGAAAAGCTATTTCTTTAGAAGAAATAGCTTTTTTTTTTTTTTCTAGTAAATCGAGCTTTAAAACCACGTTCAATGAAAGGTGTCAATTTTAACACGTTACCAGTTCATTGGACGGCTAATAAAAACGCCTGGGTAACAACTAAAACTTTTACAGACTATTTTCATAAATGCTTTGTAACAAAAGTTCGGCACTATATGAACGATAAGGATCTCGAATTTAAAGCTCTGTTAATCATAGATAACGCACCAGCTCATCCTCATATTGAACATCAAAATGTCGAAATTTTCTTTTTACCACCAAACACTACGTCATTGTTACAGCCACTGGTCCAAGGCATTATCTCAACCTTTTAGCCTTATTATTTGAAACAAACATTCCGGTTTATTTTAGAAAAAATAACAAATGATGACGAGTTCAGAGTAATAGACGCGTGGAAGCAATTTTCTGTTATGGACTGCGTTAAACAAGCTGGGTCAGCAGTGAAAGATCTAAAACTATCAACTCTAAACGGATGTTGGAAATCCCTTTGGCCAAAATGCGTTGCGAATTTAAATACCCTTCCTTCAGAAGCGTCAGAGTTTTCTAAAATCATAGCGTTAGCTAAAGATAGGTGGGGAAGGTTTGAATGACCTCCATTCTAAAGATATAGAAGAAGTATGATCGGATAAGGCGCTAACTAATGATGAAGTTATTGATTTGGCCTTTCAAACAACTTATATATGTATACTTATATGTACAACTTATAAGTATATGAAGAAGACGACGTAGAAGTTTCTACCCTTAGTGCAAACTTTATTAAATAAGGACTTGAAATTGCAGCTAAATTGAGTAACCACTTTATGAAACATGATACAATTGAAGAAAGAGCTGCAAAATTTATTTAAGCACGATTTTAAGCACGTTCCTTAATGACTAACTATCGTGAATTGTACAAAGAACTTACGAAAAATAAATAATTTAAATTAATATTTTTTAATGCATAATTCCATTTTTGTCTTTATTTATTTATTACATATCTTATTAAAAAAAGTATGCAATACACGTAAAAACCATAAATTTTTATATGTTAATGTTTTTATTTTTGTAGATTCCTGGGATCAGGAACCAATCCTTACTTTTACATGCATTTCATATCTTTTTTTACGCGGACCTTCGCGGAACGTATCTATCGCGTAAAAAGAGAATTAGGTGTATTTGTAATTTTTAATATCTGAGAAAAGTAACAAAAAAAAATATCATATTATCCACTTACAGAATGTTTGAAAACGTATTTTTTATACCCGTACGATAAGGATTGGGTATATTAAAATTGTTCCTCCGTTTGTAACACCTCGACATAAGCTAGCTAGATATACCTTCAAAGGTATGGATCGGATCAGAATCAAATTTTAAGTCGATTAAGCTTTGCCCCTCCGTCCGTCCGTTTGTCGACAGCAAGATAACTCAAAAACTAAGAAAGCTAGAGTATTGAAATTAACACAAAATATTCTTACAACAATTTGTAGGTTCCGTATTTTTTTTGGTTGAGATCCTACCAAAACTTCGAGTAGCTTTCTAAAACCTAACTTTTAGGTTCCCACATTTTTTTTGAAATAGAACCATGAAATTTTAACTGCTGATATATATCACAAAAATATTAATTTTATTTTTAATAACTTTTTTCTGTAGCACCGCCCGTTACGGAGCTACAGCTCCCCAAATTTTGAAAAAGCTCTATATATCAATTATTATAACATAAGTTGTATAAGGTATATCTTCAATTTGAAAACAACAAACGATTACTGCTTTTATTAGCTTTAAAAATATATATGCAATAAATATATATTTGCGGCATACGGTGTCTTAATTTACCGTTATGCGAAACTCAAATGTTGCAAAATTCTTGACTCCTTCTATCTTCCAAACGGTTTAAGTTAGAAACTTGAAGACAGAGATTAGGTCTTTGAAAATAAATATTAGTCATTTCAGAAAATATTTTTGTATCGCCCCTTGTTTCGGAGCTGTATGGGGTCAAAAACTAAAAAAATCCTTATTTTTAAACTAACTGTAACTTGAACACCTGTCCAAATTTTTTTGAAGTAATATACAAAAATTAAAGCTGCAGCATTATATTTTTATTTCTATTAACAACTTTTCTTAATAATATAGGGTTACTTTAAAATTGACGAAAGTGTGACTTCATTTTGCTAAATTTTTCTAACAAATTTTTTTAACGTTTTTTTTGCATTTTTTTTACTCGATAATTTGAAATTGTTGAGGATAATGTGAAAAAAATTAAATAAATCAAAAAATATAGCGGTTGCTTGAAGAATTTATATTTATATGATATTAGTATATACATTCTTATATAACTCATATTTATTTACATATCGTATATGTCACTGAAGTATGAATGGTATATAATACATATGTATAAATTATTATACATTTGCAGCTTAGTATTAAATGGTACTATAGCATATTTGGAAAAGTTTTGGATTGGTAATCGTTATGTGGAAGGTTAGAATCTGCTTTTGAAGAATGTGTAAAAATATAGTTTGAATATATGTACAACCCATAGTTCTAGAAATTATAAAATTCACCCACAAATTATTTTAAAATACAAAAAAATTAAAAAAATAATATTATGAGCAGAGTGATAGGCTATGAACATACTAACGGTTCGTACGGGTATCTAACAGTGCAACTGTATTTAATGTTTTTTCTTAATAATGCCCTTACAGACGATGGAAGTTAATATTTACCTAAAAAAAAAAAGTTTTAATCTGTTGATTATATAATTATGTTTTGTTTTTATTTTATTTTTTTTTAATTTAAATTTTTGATTTCTTCTTTGATGTTCTTATTTCATATTTTTTTTTTTTTAATAAAACGGTGTTTTATCTCAAACCAAAATTATAACTATTTTATCACCTTTTATAACTATTTTATAATTTTATTTTGAAATTGTTTTATTTAAAATTTAATATGTTAAATTTAAATATATTTTATAATATAATTATAAAAATTTTTTTTATTATAACGATTTAGCATTAGAAACACGTCAGGGTTACTAATATGTTAGATTAAAATAACCACATGTTTTATGTTCATTCTAATTATATTTTTTTAGTTATATTATCTTAATTCTAACATTAATGAGTTCTTGTAGTAAACTAAAACTAAGCTTAAAACAATTTATTTCAATTGCGTTTTTCATTCACTCGTTATAAGAGAGACATACCGTAGAGTAGAATGTAGTACTTCTGTACTGTAACGTCATCATATTAATGATTTTATGATGTATACTAGTTTTACAGTTCAGGTGCCTACACTTCGTAACATCAGAAACTGGACTGGCACATATTATACGACCGCTAACATTCTGTAAAGAGTAGGCAGTAAAAGAAGAAGAAGAAAATTATAAGAACAAAAATAAAACGGCCAAGAGAAACCATTTTCGGTTAAAACGTTTTAAAACCTATCGGAGCAAAAATTAATTTTGAAAATGGTACAATTGAAATCATGGAAAAACTTTTAAGTTTATCAACTCATGTCCATTTTCAGAAATTAATCAATTGTATCCGATTAATTCTAATCCAAACGAAATTATTGATTGTATTGCTGATCACATGAATAAAGAAGGATTAAAATGTTTAAAAAAATTATATTTAGAAACAGCGGTTTATTTTGTAAAGAGAGTGATAGTCTCACCTACTTCAAAGAAATAAAACCAAAAATATTAGCAAACCACTTTGAACCGCTATATGTGCAAACTTATAGAATCCCAAAGTTGAGACTCGAGTAAAAGAGATGTTAAACAAAAAAATATAGTAAATCTCCATATAACTCGCCCATATGGGTGGTTCCAAAGAAACAAGATCAAGACATGAGAAATGCTGTTCAAAACGATCTAAAAATGATAGAAGAATGACTAAAGAATAATCATCTACTCTTGAATGTAGAAAAAACGAAAATTTTACTATTTGGCAGTAAAGAATATATAAGTCATTCTTTTATTTTTGATAATACTCCATTAAAGATAGTAAACAAATTCAACTATCTGGGGTTGTGGACTGATAATACATTGAAATAGATTGATCATATTGATTATTTATCAGCGACTTCGAAATTAATTACCAAGAAAAGCATTAAATATTATTTTCAATTCATACATAATAACGAATATTACTTACCTCAATCCTATTTGGAATAGGGCCGACCGGTCGGTGATCAATAAATTAAATATAATACACAAAAAATCTTTTAAGTTAATTCATTTCTATCCACCCACTTATCCTACTGCGTCACTATTTTCAGAACAATACTTAAGCTTAGAAAATATTTCTAGAAAAGCAATGTATATGACAGCTTTCAAAATAAACTTAAAAAATAACACAAATAACTTAATAAAACATAATTTTATTCTAAATAGAATGTTGGATATCTACACTTATAACACACGCAATAAAACAAATTTCTATCTAACACTATTTAGAACAAATAACCAGCAAAATAATTGTTTAAAAATGTTTAATGAGTTACCTTATAATATAAAGGAATATCAAGTATATCACAATTTAAGAGAGAAATACACCATTTTATCTTAACAAATAAATGCAAAAACCAAAATACAATACAATAATACAATACAAATTAAGAAAATATTTAATAGTATGGTTAACTTTTAACAAAAAAAAAAAAAAATGAACGAACATTGTATTAAAAAATTTTTTTTATTTATGCTATATGAATTTAATAAAAAAAAAAAACAAAAAAAGGGCATTAAGAGAACTTTTTACAAGTATTAAAGAAATTAATTATAGGTTAAATGAGTTATATGAATTCGATGAAAATCTATTTATCATCCTAAACATACGGATAGAGTAAGTAATCATAAAAAGTACATTATGATTGATTTTTTAAGGAACAATATTCCTGAGAATGGTATACTTATTGAAGCCTATAATGAATTTGATAAACTAAAATTATTAGATAACACAAATGCTATTGATACAGAAAATAAAAAAATACAAAATAAAAATTCGAATTCATATAACAAAATATATAATAAAAACAAAAATGTTAATAAATAAATAAAATTATTGATGATAGTTATACTTTATTTTTAAGACTTATAATAATTATAAATTTTCCAATTCAAAAGATAATACTAGTTCACAAACCAAATTTAGTAAACCTAAATATTATGAAATCATATTTATATCATATTAGTGGTATCATAATAATTATAATCATATTAATGACATAAAAAATAATAATTATACTCAGAGAAATCAAAATTTTAACCCAACAGACAAAACTTGTCACAAACAAGAAAATTTAGTCCCGAACCTATGGCAGTTTGTAATCTAAACCAAGATACAGATGTAAATTTTGATTAAAAGCTTCGGTACCTAAATCTTCAATTATAATTATAATTGTAGGTTGTAAAAAATTAAATGCCTAATTGATACTGGATCTTCTACCTTTATTATAAAACCAAATATCGAAAAAAATTTTGCTGAAGAAAAATTAAATAAACCAGCATACTATTCAACCATTAACGGCACAAATAAAGTTGTTAACAAAATAATTACACCCATACCCAAAGAACTTAAACTTTTAGGAACGATTGACTGGAAAGTAATTAATTTTAAAAGTAGAAATTATGATGTTATATGAATATATATAAATATCAATAATAATAAAATCCCGTTTACAGATGAAAAATTAGAAGAAAAAGAAGATAATTATTACCCGTAAGCTTACCCTGGGTCCTCCCACGTTGGCCATCAGCCGGCTCAGCAATCTTAGGCCCGCTGCCGCCTTATCCACCGTCACTCGAATCTGCTCGAAGAACCTGAGGCTACAGTCCACTAGCACTGCGAAGTATTTTACTGCCGGCTTCGACATGACTGTTACCTCCTCAAGCTGCAGCGGAAGAGCAGTGGCTATCCTCCTGATAGTGAGGACCACGATCTCCATTTGCTTAGAGCCAGAGCCAGCCCTAGCCCTGCTATCCACGCACTGTCGGGCATATCCAAACGCAGCAAGCCGTCATAAGCAGCATTCCAGCGATCTGGTCCGAGGACAGACCCCTGCGCCGCCCTGCATTAACCGCCATGCTCCTTTCCCCCTGCGAAGTATCGTACATCAGGGTCCGGTCGGTCAGGTAATCAGCCATCATCTGAAAGACTTAAAAGCATTTCTCACATCGAGCGTCATCAGAAGGACCAGTCGACATGAGAAATGGTTGTAACTCTCCGCCCGTTTTACGGCATTCATCACCTCGGCAATGGCATTCACCGTTGACCTATCGGACCTGAAGCCGTACTTCCGCGGAGAAATCCCCTGCTTCCTCTATAGCGGAATGCAGCCTCGCCTTAGCAGCTTCTTCAAGATCTTCGCCGCCGTATCCATCATGCACAGCAGCCGGTAGAAAGATGGAAGCTCCGGGTCACCCTTTCCCTTGGCGATCAGCACAAGGCGCGCTGTCTTCCAGCAGGCAGGG